>OX104024.1:36603508-36868631 GCA_944470205.2 Schistosoma margrebowiei | reverse complement strand
TCTAGTGATCCCGGGCTCGGCCGCCTGTGTGGTAGTAAATGAGAACTCTTGAGGGGTCCCATTCTAGGACGAAGTAGATGTCAAGTGCTTTTTGGTTTTAAATGGTCACCTAATCAAAATCAGTTTATAATGTGGAACTTCAAAGTGTTTAAAGAAATTATCTTGGAATAACGCCTAACCGAACTATAATGCTGTAGGTTACTGATTAAGGCTATTATTAATGGAATTTTGCGACAGGATAACTGTAATAACTTGACAAAAAGCTGATACTGGTACTTGTCATACTTTTGAAAAAAGCTTTACCTGCCACTGTATAACGGGGAACAAGACTGATATTTCTCGATGCAAGGACGAAAGGTAAAACTGTAGATGAAAGGTTTATTTATGCACTAACCAATAGTTCATGACTAATCAAAACACTAATATTTACAATGAGATACAACTCATTTTTAAATATCCTGTTAATAGTTTAATCTAAATGTACCGAAATGGAAGTAGTTGATATTAACTATTCAGTAATTTAAGTATATAACTGATAAGAACAATAACTTAATTAGTATAACTGAGAAATGTAACTAATCACGAGATTACATATTTGTTTTCTTCGCGTCAATATACGCTACGTATTTAAAATAAAGTAGATTAATTCATCTTTGTATTGGTTGTTTAAATCTTCCCATTGATGTTTAGGACTGCAATTGACCAGTCTCTTAATGGCATGTGTACAACCTGTGAGGTTTGCCTCGATATTGCCTTAATTCACAAGCATTATAAGCAGATATGATGGTGGCTAGCAGTAGAATCCAGGACGCGCGTTTCGTCCTATTTGGGACTCGTCAGATGGATGTACCTGCAGCCCAGAGTTAGTGTTCACTAAGTGGTTAACACGATGGCGTTTGAAGCGAGTGTTGAGAGGTTTGTAGTCCTGAGGTGAAAATCAACTGGAGTGCAGATGCATCCACATGCGCGCCCTGAATTTCACTGCTAGCCACCATTATTTCTGTTTGTAAAGTAGTTTAATACCTAAAACCATAAATTCTCATTTTGTTTCCGCTTGCTTCTGAAATCGACTCCGATTCTATCAAAATTGGATACGAAAACATGCCAATGAAATCAAACAACATAGAGAATACAATATGTTTAGCTTTAATCTCATGAAATGCTTCGTTACTTTTATGATCAATAAAATATGTCAGGAGGTTATCATGCTCATATGGATAATTAATATTCTTTGATGTAATTACAATAAGCAGAAAAGTTATTTCTCTATTAAAGTTCACTTATTGTTGATTTAAATATATAGGTCAAAAAGATTCTCTTCTTGTTTTAACGATTCCCTTTCTTAGGGAGTCATAAACACATAACTGCCTTTCATTTAGAAGAATCAAATGTAATAATTAAAGGTCAAGACAAGAATGAAATAACTAATCGAATCTTCCTGATTTTTCGGTGTATTTCGTTTTCCTAAATTTATGAAACAGAAAATTTCAAACTTAAGTGAAATAAATCACGTCTCACCAGTTATACTGTAGTTTAGTCCGAAAAATATCAAATTTTGACAGGTTTTTGTTTTACAGAGAATCACCTAATTTGCAGATAATTGTCGTCATCGATGGATATCAGCTAGACTGTCAGTCAAAGCCATAGAGTACTCAGGTTCTTTTTCGTCCTAGTATGAAACACAATTCTTTCCATGATTGAAGTAAAATTATAAACCACTGGATTCCACTACTCAGTCCGTTTTCTCGTAGTGAGTGACAGTGTTTAAGAATGCTATACTAGAATGAAATAGCGATTCATTGCATCTTGACTTTCAATCGTGCCTTAACTGATGTTAGACTGTAACAAAAACCATATGGGAATGAATGATTTCACTAACAAATTCTATTTCTAAGATCAAATCTGAAAGGATATAAATCATCTGTGATTGTTTTTTCTAAAGAAAGAATTAACTATAAACATTTAAGGATTTGAAGATAATTAAGCAATTTCAAAATATTGGCCAATGAGGATATTTTCCTGAGTGTATCTGCTATGATGATAAAACTTCTTAATATTGTACGTTATTTCTGGTTACTAAATAATTTTCTGTCATACTTTAGTTGGCAATGGACAACAATGTCGTTTTGATTTTAGTTTCGTATTCAGTTTTCTACCCATTTAACCTCATTTTTCGGAGATGTGTCATGTGACTTTATGCCTAATTCTAGTAGTTCTAGAATATATTTCAAAAAGGGAAAATATTTTTGAGATTATTCAACGATTAGTAAACCAAAAAATGGGTAGTCAACTATCATGACGCAGAATTTGATTCAACTTCAGGTGCCTAAAGGTTAATTTGAATATACTCTCTTTTACGAACTATTTTTATATGGTCATGAGTCGAAAATTTGTTTTACAGAAGTTCTAATCACTACCTTCACGTAATAAGGGTTTTTCCATGGCTATAAAACTATGAAAGGAAGTATACTGTCTTACACAAATGAAGAGGATAAGGAAGGTCATTCAAGAAGAGTTGCAATAAGCAGTGGTGAACATGGGCTAAAAAATTCTATATCAATGAATGACATAAGAAATATCTCCAATTAGAAGATATCTTGGAGTTGAGTCAGTTAACATTAGTCTATTGATTTGTGGATTATACATTCAACTGGAGGCGGCCCGTAAAATTGTCTCGACTAAGCATCAAATTCACTATATAAACCATGTCTTAATTCATCAAGTATGTCTCTTGTTATCAGTAAAGAATAAAATCCTAGAAGTTACTCATAATTTCATTAATTAGGAGAATAGAAATAATGACAAATTTAATATGCTCAATAAATATATTCAATTGAATATTTAACAATATTGTACAACTTATTGATTCATAAGATAATCAATCTACGAATATTCTATTAAAAAGAAATGCAGACTAAAACAAAGTAAAACAGTCTTGTTAAAATCCAGTACAATGGTAGTTGGGACATTGCACCTCAAGGTCACCTAATTTTAGAATTTAACTGATTGATTTTTATTTACTAATTAACGGACAGAGTCATTCTAAGTGAAATATACGGCAATTTGTTTTTTTTCCTTCTTCAAATAAAAACAAACACAATCCGAAACTATGCATTAAGTTTAATGCCAAGAAATATGAATGTAAAGAGCTGAAAGAAATTCCAAGTGCTTTTTAAAAATTATTATTATTTCAAAGTTAATAAAGAAAGCAGGAAATATGGTCACTAACGCAATGTATATTATTTTATGAGAACAAGTGAAAAAGTGTCAAGTTCATCTCTTAAAACCCATTTTACGTTGGCGCGTCATTGGTGACAGGAAATTACTAATGAGTAAATTATTTGCTGACAGTTTCTTACCTAGTCAAACAAAAAAATGTTTGTTGTACTGAATATTCTAAAAAATTATGTAGAAATAAGGAAGAATAAAAGTTATGAAATGCTAAGAGATGATTTAATATTTCTGTGGATAAAGACTGTTTTTTCATCTTTGAAAAAGAGGTTCACTGGTCAAATCTACATAACTTTTATGGTGCATTGGTGCTTCCAGGTTTCTAATGGTGATTTAACATCGATCGATTCATGATCTCAATCAAAAAATTTTATGGTTTGATTGAGGCACAAAGTTTTGTTCTTAATTTCATCTATACTACTTATGAGTAGCTCATGATGTATTGTGAAATTCTGGAGTGAAATGTTTCATTCTTTTAGATTGGTAGCAGTTCAGGGCTTACTGATTGCAAAATAATAACAAATGATTTTTAAATAAGGTAGTTAATATTCGAAACTAATTAGACGATTTAAGTTGATTAGCAGTTATTGGGATAATCTGTTTTAAATTTTGGTTCGTATTTGCCAACTATTCAAAACTCAAACTTCTAGGTAATCGACTGTATAGTAGACTATTTCGCTTGTCTTAAATATCGTTTCTAATAGTCAGAATCTACATTGATGATGATTTTGACCAAACCTATTTAATTTACATAGGCTCTCGTAAAATAAAAACCCTAGGGTACTGTCTCTACAGATAGTACTGGATCGATATATTAATGTAACGGTTCTAGTTAAGTACAGTAATTATAACTCAGTCAGGATTTCTAATTTGCTACTAAATAATTAAACATTATCCTATAGTCCTCTGCACTGTTCAGTTGGGTTTGTTTGATCTGATATATCTGTATGTCGGTGGGAAATTTTAATCTTATCAGAAAGTAATACATTCTTAACAAGTTTCTATTTTGATCTTTCCTGGAAAATGTATCATTTATCAAAAATTTAAACCGAATCACCAAAAAAACGAATTTTTTGAAGCCTTCACTTGTAATTAAACAAAGCTCCGTGAAACTCGTATCTTGAATGGCTTGCAACCTGGGATCCAGAAGAAATTCTGTAGTTACCCTTGTTTTTTCTCCGTGCATCATTATTGATTTAAACCAGAATAAAACTTTCAGTTTTTGTTGTCTTTGCAATAGCTAGGAGCTGAGTCAAGAGTCGTTCAAGGCAAGATACAAGAACAACAAAAACAACAACAACTACTACTGTTACTATCATGTTTGCCGTCACCGTCGCCATTGATTGCACAAATTGTTTCTATGTTCGAATCTTTTTCTCCTATTTATTTTAATGAAGTTTTTAGAATTTTCTGACAAGTTTCTTTAGTCACACGTTTGTTGTTTGTTCATATACCTTTACATACTCTGCATGAGTATGTGGAAATGAATGAACATGTTACGAGTCAAGTCGCTTTCCCCTTCTATAAAATTGGGTGAGATAGGTGAATAGATAGAAAAAAGAAAACGTTATTGAAAATGTTAATAATGCTACTAATCATTAAAATAATGGTGATTAAGAATTATTGTAAGGAATTATAAAGAAGATAATGGGCGTGTTATATTTATAGTACCAATATTGTTTCCTTCTCTTTCTCCTTCTTCTCTCTCGTACTTCTCCTCTTCTTCTCCTTCTACAATAATTAAAATCATACGACAAATTTAGATTTATGAATATTTTAATGAATAGTAATCAGAAATTCATCTCACATCGTGTTTGTATGTATATTATGCCATGTATGTATACAATTATGTTTGTATGTGTTTGTACTAGCTATTTTCAAAGGATTTAAAAAGTATTTCAATAAAATACTCTAAAGTGATCATCTATTGGAAATATAATTTGAAAAAAATATGGTTGTCATAGAATTCACAAATGTGTTAGAACACAACTAGAGAGAAATTGGTAATTCGTGAGCAATGGATTAATGTTTCATTCTTGTTTTGAACTCTTCTATAGCATACATTCAACACCCTGTTAGGGATCGAAGTTGGAATCGTTAAACTTCGTGGTGTTAGAGTTACTATTGAATTACTGAGTTGAAATCCAGAGGTGCACGTTTTTAGCTCAAGTCAGTTCAAATTATTACGCTATTGTCATCAAGTGCATCAGTCCTTGGATGGTTAAACTTTATCTGTAACAGATTCTTACTAGAACTTCAGAAATTTTCTCTTAAATTCAATCACTATTGATTATATGATTATTTATAGAATCGGAGACTGTAGCGATTTTATATGATTTAAGGTTGACTGAATGATTTAAATGTCGAAATTTTTGTCGTCGTTCTGTACAACATCAACGCCATTGGATATAACTCGGTCTTTTGAAGGTTAAGAGACTGAAGTCATTGGGGAGGGGACCATGGATGGCCACCAACGAAGAGTCATACACTAGGACAAAAGACGTGTCTGGTACTTGCTAGTTTTCAGTAGTTATTCAGTCATAGTCAGTTTATGATACAAACAAACAAAGTAACTGTTCAGTACGGTCACCCAGACCATATAGGAATCCGAATATTAACTGGATAAACCATAAAACATAAAATCAATCGATTGTTTTCAGGTAATGGGTGTTAACACAATCCAGAACGCGCGTTTCGTTCTTTTCAGGACTCATCATCTGGATATATTACTGCCGGGAAAAGCTTAAAATATATCAAAACTTGTAACTTTATGTTGATAAAGACTTTATGTCAACTTAGATCAATAAAATTCCAGTTCTAAATATCAACAATATAGAAGAACGCAAATCTTTAAGAATAATTTAAAAAAAGATTCATTGGGTAATGAAATATCTTAACTTTTTAACTACAATAGAACTGTCACTTATTAATCATAAAACATATATACAAAGGAAAATATAATCAGGATAAAAAGAATTCCCGATGAATTTATATGTGCATATCCGTCTATACATAATTATCATCAGATAATGTGATTTAATGAGTTAAAGATGATCAACACTTAAATCACTCAAAAATAGTTAATAAATAATATTGTCTATTCAATAATTAAATCTTTACATAATTTCAATGGTTGAAATTTTTAGAAATCTCCACAAAACCCCTTCTTTACATAATTGTTAATGTGTTTTAGAAATGGTAAAAAAAGCTTAAATCTATTCCATGGAAGATGTCAGCTGGATTTCCTGTTTTAAATCTGAATTCAAAAATAATAACAACCGGCATTTATGAATTTGTTAACCAAAAGATGAATATTGAGAAAATTCATATATACAATAGAATCAACATAGACACTAACACTAGCAATAATATCGACGATAACAACAAATCTGTCATTTGTATACATCTTTGTGAATCTTTGAATAGATAATGTTCATGACAAAGTATAAACCGAACGTTACAATGTAGGTGAATTTTCTGTCTTTACCAAATGCTTTTTATTACCAATAGGACTATCAATGAATTAATGTCACATGAAATTATACGTTCAGTTGCTGTCATATTGATTCAGTTCTACTTAACGACAATCGATCTAAGAAAGTTAAATTCTGGTTAGTTCTCTTACGGGTAAAGCAAAAAAGATATCAGATGATGCCATAAAGAAGGAGTTAGGATTTATCCGTAACATATTGACAGAAGTTTTCTAAAAAATATATGTATTCATGGAATAAGAAGTCAGAGAGGTGGACTACTCAGAAGAAACCCTATTTATAACAAGGATGTAGCTATTGATAGGCTAATGAGAACTGTTAAAAGAAATTCCAATGCATTTAATCTTACTTTGTCATTTTATGGTCGAACAGTGGTGTCTGCTCAAAAAAGATAAACTACTTGATTTAGATTCTTCTATGTATATCGAGTGTACCATTAGGTAACTTGGCTAACGAATGATTAAAAAACAGTTTGGGGTTGTGGGGATTGTTGAATTTCATCGAAATCATGAACCGATCAATGTTAGATCACCATCAAAAATATAGAAGCACTAGAGGACTGTTTCGTCCCGGTATGAGATTCCTCGGAAGTGCCCACTAATGGTCCCACGCGAGGGAACCGACCTCAGGGTCTCTGGTTTGTAATTTTTAGTGAATTTCAATGTAATGTTTATTTTGAAAACTTCTGAATTACTTTCTATGCTGAGACTTTTTTTTATCTAATTTGTTACTGTTCTAATAACTACCAGTAAAGCTTTCATTCTAATATGAATTTGTACTTTTTTACTGATTATGTTTAATTATGTAATTGTTCTTCATTGTTATCATCGACTCATTAAATACTTTGGTTGATTTAATAATTTATAAGATATATATGATACACATATGTGATATATATATGGATATAAATGTTCTTCTATACTAAAGTAAAGGTTAATAAAGACCTAATTGAAAACAATATTATTCACCTTATATGTGTTATTCTAATTTACAAGATGTGAATCTTTAATATTTTAAAATTATTCAGTTTCTCTATTAAGAACCGAAGCATTGTAAAGGCTGACTTGACAAATGTTTTACAGTAATGTTAGATTTTTTATGATTCAGAAGTTATGCAAATACAGAAATATCCGCTTATTTATTGACCATTTTTTGTTTTAAAAAATAGAGAATAATCTCTAAGTGGTTAATATTTGACAAGTAATAAAATTATTCTATTTATAACTTGCAAGTCCGTCAGAAAAGTATATATATAGAATGGTTTATTTATATCCACTTATTAACAAGATTATATATATATATATATATATATATATATATATATATATATATATATATATATATATATATATATATATATAAAGTGATCGCTATGAGACCTAAAGGTCCTGAGTTCGATCCTTGGTAGAGCTAGGGGTGTACAGTAATGGATTCTCACACTAGGACTAAACAACTATCCTATGCTTCCTATTTTCCAATAATTGTCTAACGTAGATCTTTTCGTGATTTCGCTAAAATTCAACCATCTCCACAAACTTCACATTCTGATATGTTCTTCTAGCTAGAAGAATTGATATGAAAATAGAATGCTATGATATCGCTTAAATGGAATTGTATAAAGAACCCTACTGACTAATGAAAACTAGTGAAAAAGGGTCGTAGTCTCTATCATCTGTCCGATTATAGATGAGCATTGATGAATAGCTTCGAACTAAGGCTACAACTAATAGTTTACAACTCCGTTTTATTTGTCAGGTGATTTTTCAATTCTAATAACAAATACCATAAGGAACAAAATATCATTTCTTGATAAGTTAAGATCGTGTGGTTCATATTTATCAATCTCCAGTTAGTTTTTGCGATAATAGTAGTGTCATTTCTAATCAACATCATTCGCAAATTCTTGCCCCAACCATGATTGAAAATGATTTCACAAACTACAGTTTACAATGAAAATAGAAAAATTACTTTTTATATTTTCTCGATTTAATGTAATTTAGAAAAGTCGCCCTCTACAATATTAAAGAATGAAAAATCAAGAACGAACATTCATTTATCAAATGTCAATAATACTAATCTCGATTTCATTTAGCTTCGATATGTGAACGGTATAGATCACATGATTGGGATTAGTGAAAAAGAGCAGACAATGGTAACCAGAAACAGTGGGATTAAAATTAAAACGGTCGCAAAATCACCATTTTGTTTTTTACGACAATGAAATAAATAGATTTCAGGCAGATATTTTCTAAATCATACACTTATGATTTATAGATTTATGTTTGGCTTGTCCTCAGTCAGAGATAGCAAATATGTGCTTTAGTTCAAGTTGTCCTACTAATAAATGATTGAGACATGCGGGTAGATTAATCAATTGTCAAAAATATGGAATGAATTTTTAAAAAGATTATTGATTTTAAGTACATTAAAGTGAAACATGGTATACTTGTTTATTTTGATGCATGTGTGTGTGTGTGCATGTGCTTAACTACGTGTCTGTATCCAACTAAAGAAGACTCATCAATTCTCAACTGTAAGCAAATTAAAAGTTTTAAATATCGTGAAGAAAGTAGTGGCGATTTAAGCGAAAGTAAACATTAGAACAAAGTGAAAACAGTTCAAATGTCAATATGTATTAGAAGAATTAGAAAAAAAGGTACATGAAACAATTCGACAAGAAATATTTTAATATTATTCAATGATAGTGATTTAGATGTAATATACGTTCGCATTTTATGTACGCTGATTGATGATAAATAGATGAACCAGTGGATAGTTATTGTATGAAAATAATGGATTTGATCTTCATTTTCTACTGAGTTTCAAAGAATACTTTGAATTTTTTTTAGAATTATTCTGACTGATTAAGAAAATTTTATATACACATAGTTTATATACACATAAGTAACTTGAAGATACAGTGAGAAAAATGATTTGGACAAAAAATACGAATTTATCTTTATTTTGTTTGAATCTCTTATCAGCTGATTATAGCCTGTAATATTTCCAAAACCAAAATCACAAAAGGAGTTGAAAATGCTTACATATGTGAATTTTACTGGACGTTAATGTGAAAAATTATCAGTATAATGTATTTCAAGGATGCAAATAAAATTAAGTGAATGAACACAATATTGTAAGCAAAGATGGATAGTGTCTATTGTTGGAAACCAGGACGCGCGTCTCGACTTATTAAGGACTCGCAAGCTGGGTGTACCTACATCTTCGAGTTGATGTCCACTCCGGGATTCGAACCCAGTGTCGTTCAATTCAAACGCCATCGTCTTATCCACTTAGCTACTGAATCCTGACAGATACCTGTTTGGACAGATACTCGTCCAGTGCTTCCAGGTTTTCCATGGTGGTCTAACTTCAATTGACTCATGAATTCAATTATAAAAATTACTAAAATCTCCAAAAAACCTCCTTTTGATAGTTCTGAATTCATTGTGATTTATTTGAAATCCACAATATTTTACATTTTTGTTATAAGTCATACAATATTTTTATAGTATTTCTTTATCAAATAATAGTGAATAGATTGAGATAATGAACCGACTGATGTTAGATCATCACAATTGAAAACCTGGAAGCACTGGACGGCCGTTTCGTCCTATTGTGGGACTCCTCAGCAGTGCGCATCCGAAGGCCCTGGGTTCGAATCCCGCTCGCGGGATCGTGGATGCGCACTGCTGAGGAGTCCCACAATAGGACGAAACGGCCGTCCAGTGCTTCCAGGTTTTCAATTGTGATGGTCTAACATCAATTGGTTCAAGATCTCAATCAAAAACTTAATAATCTCCACAACCCCTATACTAGTAATAGTGAATAGAAATGTGACTGAAAACAATTGGTTAACTTTAACCACACGAACAATTTTGAACGACCGTTAAAATTGCCTGAAGTAATATTTCATTGCTTTTCTAATCAATCATAATAATGTTTGTATGAAAGAAGAATTTATAACATTAAACGAAGGAAACGAACAAGTATTTATTGTTTTTTCTCATATGGTTACTGTATATTTCTTGGTTGGCTATTGATTCTTTCTCGATAAAGAAACTCATCTACATGATCTTAAGGCATTTTTTAAATAGGAATTTATACAGTTATAAATAGATTTTTAAATGAACTGCATATTCATTTCAACAACTTTTTGTACATCATCAAGGAATTGTCGGGTTTGTTTTAAAACTTGAAAGAGAATTTCTATGGGCTACTCAAACGATTGTGCCGCAGACCGTTTTGACATTTCTGTCCTATCTTATATTGATAACTCGATCACAACTTTAAGTCATTGTCTCGGATTGTCGTTGGTTGAACTGTAATAATCAACCTAACTAATTAATTTATATTCCAATAATTCTTTAGGTAAAGAATCATCTAAGGTTTTTAAAAAGGCAAACAAAAAGCATTAATCTCGTAGAAAATTTCCTTAATATCCAAATGCTGATTGTGAGAAAAGAAATTAAAAATTGCTGATCATGCTGAAAGTCTACTTGCATTGATTTTATTTTTGGTTAGATAAACATGGGAAGAAGTATTTGATGTTTAAGACTGAACACTGAATTGATTGAAGTTGGAAATATTTTAATTTTGTATAAAAAAGGAAATTAATCAGGTATCGAAGCTTCTACCAATATTCAGAATAGAAGAATTGATAACTGTCTAATGGTTTATAATTTTCAGTGTTTCATTAAACCGTCTTTTATCATGGACTGGCTACAGTTTAAAAATCTTTGAAAATGACAAAGAACTGAATGACATTTTAGTCCCAAAAATGTAATTTCTTCAATGATATCGAATATAATACTAACTTTTTGTGATAGTTAAAGGTTCTGGGTCCCACCTTGTGTGAGTCTTTGGGATAATGACTTTATATTACTAATTAACCGAAAACTAGTATAGAACAGCCGTTCACTGCTGTGTGAATAAAATTATTTTTGAATAGGATTAGTTTGACCTGTCTTGGATGACGATAGCATTTCATACCACATGAAGTTTTATAGAAAAACGTATTCATCATTATTGAACTGACGTGTTTATGAAAGCACTAAATTATTGTTTTGAATGTAAATTTCTCTCTAGAATGTTTTAGGGGAAAAATAAATTTTAATAATTTACACATCAGTTAAGACTCAAATTACTGGTTATGAGTAATGTTTTATACGTGAAGGTTATTTAGATGCTCCTGTTACGTAACAGATCGAGATTATTCCCCTGAATGAACTCATTATGTATACATGAATTGCTAATGTAAGGTAGTATATATTTGATAGCAGATTTTATCTAGAAATGACATCAACTGAACTCAGATCAAATTGAACCAACGTAATTTACACCCATTGATGAGTACGATACCTTTGGAACTACTGATCGGGAGCACAACTTCAGCTGACTTGCATCCTCCATTATCATTAATAGCCTTACCCTTTACCTTTAACAGATATTTTTTCGTTGTCTGGCTTTTAACGTTTTATCCACCTAACGTTATTTCATGAAGAAAAATTATTTTTTTATATTGACAAAAATCTTCGTATAGCTGAATATACCACCTCACTATTAAATAGACTTACTTCTTCTGTTACACTAATCCAGTGTTCGCCTATCTAGATTTTCTGAACATTCAACGAACATCAGTTACTGTTTTACTTCGAAATCATTATTTATTAGGCGAAAAATAATTATATTTCCTCAAATCATTAATACTTAAGGAGCAGTCACTAGATAATTATTGTTTATTTTTATTGTTAAACTGCAGGTGACTTCAGTAACAACAATATCAGTCAGTTTCTTGTGTAATTATCACAGACCTATATTGGATCACTTAGGCCTGTCATTAAACCCCATACAAAAAGCATAGTGTTTTATTTAAATATTCAGTTCATAACTCAAATAAATGCTTCTAAGATGTACATTAAATTATATAAATGATTGCAAATATTACCCGAACAGGTAGCGCTTTTTTAAAAATTTGTCCAACGTAAGTTTATTTTTCATAGACTTATCTCTCTGTGGAAACTGAGAAAGAACTAGACACTGAGTGACGTTTGATATGATTAATTCGTTAGCTGGCATTGAATCTATAGATAAATAAATTTTAAATCACTATCATGTCTGCCGCAAAACTTGAAGGTATAAGATTCAGTCCTGTAGGGGATCGTCAATGCACGATTTTCGGAGTTCAAAACGAGGATGAAGAATAAATTTCAAGTGCTTTTATTTTTTCAATAGTTCTCTAGTTCATTCCATGGCGTTTACTTTGAAATTCCATAAAAATCTTCATTATAGTTTCATATATTTAAAGTATTGAAAATGGAAAATTTGAATAAAAGAACACTTATTCGTTTAGTATTATCATCAGTTAAGATTTGAACTTATTCGACCACTGACATTCAGGGTTGGATTTTGATCAGTTTTTGTTGACATATGTAGCCTTTTTTTCAAAAGTTCAAAATTTGATCCTGAATATCAGGAACGGGATAATTCAAACCCTTACTTGTAATGGCACAAAAACTATACTCGTTGAACAAGTTAGTGGCTAACTGAACTCAGTAAATCAGTGGATAAATCGTTGGAGCTCGAAGAGATATGAACTAGGTTCGAGTCCCAATATGGGAGTTAACACCGGAATCCAGGCAAGTCTGAGTGATGAATCCTGAATAGGTCAGAACATGCATCATGAATTCCGCTACTAGTCACAATCTATCTGTTGTATAAATTAAAAAAAACTATTAAATGTTTATAAAATCTATGTTTGAACATGTGGATTAATACAAATTAGGGACAAATTTATGTGACCTTTCAGTAATTAAAAAAAAATCATTAAAATAAATTTATAAGGCATAAACATTATTTATATTTTGAAAAATATTTTAGCCGAAAAAAACTAATGGAGTCATAGTGATGATATACATATCAGTAGAAATCAAAGTGAAATAACCTTCATTGTAAAACATTGAGGTTGATATTAAAAATTTTTTTATAACATTCTATATCAACTTGGTGGTCTAATGGTTAAATGCTTGCTACGAGGCCCGTACATCCCGGGTTGAGTCTTTAATAGGTTGGCGAGTGAACATTGTCGAAAACTCTTATGCTGAGACTAAACAACCGTCCAGTGCCATCAGGTTTTCTATGGTATTCTAGCTCAAGTCAATCTATGATGTCTGACACCTTGAAATCAAACTACTTTCTATAAAATTCATTGAGTTATTTCTAATGTCCTTTAAAATTCGTTATGAATTTCTTTATCTAACAGAATGAGTTTTTACCAAGTAGTTTCGTAAATGTTTCGGTGTATTTTATAGACACCTTTCATTAAGAGCTAATCACGACCAAAGGTGCAAAGTAAAATAGAGAGTATTAGACAATTTTTCACCCCGATTTTTGGTTTCTTAACAATGTATACCCACACCACTTACATGACATTGAACCTAAGGGCTTCAAATATCGGTAACCAGTGACATCTTAGTTACGAATTCCAACTAGTTTTTGAAATAGTGCAATAATCAATCAATGTCATTGGTTAGTTACAATCTCGGTCAGACTAGTTGATTTAACGGACCACATATTTTCACTACAACTATGAAGAATTCCCCATGATGCCGGATAGTAGTGAGGATACCATTATTTCTTAATTAAATGTTTGAGTAGAGATTTACACACTAGTAACAAGTAGAGGCGGTTTTATAGATTGGTTTATGATTATTAATTGGTTACTCACCTTAAATATGGGTTTTAAAGCTAGTTTGAAGCAAATTAAGAAGTTATTATTTATGAGAAAATATTGGCCCCAGATAATTGGTGTTATAATAGAATGTGAACAAATAGTGTATTAGAATTGCCAAACAATAAGATTTTATATTGAACCAACAGTAACTCAAAGAAGGTCTTTGAATAGCTGACAGACAAATTCATCAGTTCTAATTGGTTTCCCAAAGTCAATCACTTGATGAAACATTGTACACATATAATCTCAGTAAAAACGTCAATATATAATTCTATATATTTTTATTTTGTTGGTATATGATTGATTTAAAGTAGGTTACACAAGATTAGTAAAGCATGTTCAGGAAAATACTTAACTCCCCAAATTACTTAGAATTTTGTCTGAAAATAAAAGAAATCGCCATCTTATTTTGATGTTTTTATTGTTCAGCAGTGAGTGACATTCACAAAAAGAAACAAAGGATGGAGATATTTGGTTTAGCCAGTAAATAATTTTCTCCTGGTTGTTAGATTACATCCATCGATGTAAGAATTTTCAACTTGAATCTTGTTAAAATGTAGGTAACAAAACAATGAATTCATAGTATTCTCGTGAACTTGGTTAACTTCATAAGAAAAACGAATTACATAAAGTTACATTATACACACTGAATTTGATGTGAGTGGATACATTTTAATTAATTTATTTTAATGAAGCGCGTAGCTGTGAGGAAATAATATTAGTTGAAATCCAGCAAAGTGTACTAAGATGTCAAATTACTGTATTTAGGTTTAGAAGAATATAACAGCAGTTAGTATACAATCATCATTTAGCATGAATAACTCGGTCCTGCATGAAGTCTAGCTTGTGGTTCAATTCCCATGGAGAACATCATTAAATTTTTCAAGATTGTTAACATAATGGTAGAAAACTTTGTATGGGACTTTATAGTGAATGTCTGCTTCTACTTAATGTTTTATTTATGACCAGTGGTTACTAGAAAGTGTTTTCCATTTATGAACCAGGGTAGTGAAAAACTCACTTTTAGTGTCATGTATACATACAATGAGTCATAATTATAAAAAGACTAGGTTCATATTAGTTATGGATTTATTTGGTAACTTTCAACCATCTAAGTTCGATTCACATATAATACTGTGAAAACCTGTTGAATACTCGGGATATACTAGATTTCCACTTAACAATTATTCTTCCTTAAAAAATATAATTATACTTCTCAGTAGTATAACTCGATAAAAGTCAACTCTGTGAATATACGTATGCATATTAATGACTTTTTTGTTTTGACCTTACTGGTGAAAACAGTCAATTCATACAGCTGATCCAACCAAAAATCGATGTTCACTTGATTAGTTTTGAAAAGAAAACATTGAGTTCAATCACATGCAATTAACCTATGTTACACTTATAAACAATAAACGTGCTAATGATCATAAGTCTTTTAATTTTCAGAAGGCATTGGTTTTTGATTTGGACATATATATATATATATATATATATATATATATATATATATATATATATATATATATATATATATATAATTTAACACATGATTATTAATATGACAACAGCCTATAAATGAAATTGTACATAGGATTAATTTTCGTGTGAAAATCAAGATATTGTAATTGATTTAACGTAGTTAAATTGGGTTAATGTGTTCGTTCATTAAGACAGGCAAATCCACGAAGAGATTGAATGAAATAAATGTTGGTATTCGAATACAACATTAAACTTAGTTCGAGTTAGTCGGTCGGTTATAATCGAACCACATACCCTACATCTGTCACTACGGTTAACACCAGCAGTCAGTGATGCTATCAACCGATATCACAAGTTGACTTGATAACTCTTAGCTTTCATCTGAATTACTCCGACACCGGCTAGGTGATTGGGTAAACGTAACATAGTTTCTAGATAATGCAGCTGAGTAAGATTCATAACCTGATGAATCAATTTTCCATCTTCAACCAAATTTCTTACGGTTAAGTTCAGAAAGCTGAAGCAGATAGTTGGATATCTTAATATCTTTTAAATAGATGAAAGAATATTTGAATCAACACGGATTGCTAAGGGACGTTAGTATTGACTAGAACTGTAACTAGTCTATCAACTTATGACATTTTGTCAAAGAATTTATTTTCAATTAAAATCGGTCATGGGGTCAAAGAAGAAATATTCTAAAAAAAATTGTATACTATATTCCTTAAAATCCCCTCATTTTACATTATAAACGGTAAAATAACAGGTCTAATTCGATTCCCTACAGTTTGTGAAACTTTGAAATTAGTTCTTATCAGATCTATTTGTTTTACTTTCAAAGATTCTGAAATGTTTTAACATGAATCATCTCTATGTAGCACAGAAATAGTTACTGAAGTTTTTCGATAAAACATTCCAATAATTGAACAGCTATAAGTTGATTTGATTATAAGTATATTATGAAGTGAAGTATAATTTCATAATTCATCCCCTATAGACTATCTAAATTTTGAAATGAAAGTATCTAAAAAATAGTGAATAAAGATGTCAGAATGGGTTTTGTGGAGAATTTTAGAAATTTCACAGGTTGAAATCATGAGTCAGTTGAAGCTAGACCACCAAGAAATTTCACAGGTTGAAATCATGAGTCAGTCTAGCTTCAAATGACTCATGATTTCAACCTGTGGAATAAAGATGAATTTGGTAAACTATTAAATGTACTCAATTTTCATTGATTAAATATAAAAGAAAATAGTAGTACTGATCAGATGAAATGCAATCAACATCAATTAGCTGGTTCAATGTAACTTAGATATAGAGAGTTTATCAAAATATCACATTCCCCCTGTTAATTTTATATTATTTAGAAATGATTCTTGTAGAATATTCTCAACGATTTGTACACATACATTATGGATTTTCTGTAAAATAATAAACTGTTAGATTAACATGAGATTCCTTTTTCCTTCCTTTTATCACATTGTACAAATGTGTTGCACATCGTCATCATTCTGTTAAATGGCTTTTATCTAGCCGAAGTAATTTAAATGTCATCTAATATGCTACAGGAAATAGTGTGATTTCTCATATTGTGAATAAAAATCACTGATAATTACAAATTCTAAACGTATACAACATTAAAATTTACATCTTAAGATAGTCTATGTAGCCAAATAATGTCGGGTAGAGAATAATTAATGGATTAAAACAAAGGAGTTTTATCCATAAAGTGCGGTGAAATTCAACTTCCAAAATTTCAAATATAGTAAGTTCCTGATACAGAATGATTCTCATTTAGTCTTATCAGTGGGTTTCCGGGTTATTGCATACAACATGAATGACATTTACTGCTCAAAACTTCTTACGATGATTACCTGATTCCATCTAAACTCTGGTCACTAATATACATGTATACTAATATAAAACAGTCTAGACAAACATAATTCCTGACAGTTGTCAATACAATGAAGATGCAAACGTTAACAAAATATGTTGACGTCTACGTTACGTAGACTCTTAGGAAAAACAATTACAAGTGCGTTCAATAACGGACCAACAATCTATATGCCTTTTCATGATCATGATATCATTTAATTATTATTTCAGAGTTCAAAAGTTCATGATTTCAATTTCCATTGGTTTCTTATCTGATTCTATGTAAGATTTTAGAGCAAAAACTATTGCAAAGTTTCAAAACAATTAGAACTAATAATCCATTCAACACTCCCAACTTTAATTCTGTGGTTAATATTAGTTTCTAATACAAAGTGTTGTTAGGTTAAGCTATATTTTGTCAAGCTGTTAACATTAAATAGTCAGTATTATAGTTCAAATAAATTTTCAATTATATTTCAATGACTTACTAACTAATGAAATATTTAAAGTTTGAAAAAGAAAACTGTCTTCATATCATAAAATAAATGTTTTTTAAACAGTTGAGATCATAAGTCAGTTGAAACTAGACCATCATGGAAAACCTGGAAGCACTGGACGGCTGTTACATCCTATTGTGAGACTCCTCAGTAGTGGGCATCCACGACCCCGCCTCGCGGAATCCGAACCCAGGACCTATCAGCCTCACGCCAGGTGCTTAACCAACTAGACCACTGAGCCGGCATCCAACGGTATTAATGACTAACTTCAACTAATCCACGAAATTGAGCGAGACATCCACCATTGTCATCAGTGAGTTACTATCTCACAATTGACCCGGTTGAACTCCACTAACCACTGCTTCTCACTAGAACTCCAAAATATATATCTTGAAGCCAGTCACTAGTGAGCATATGTTTGTTTAACAAACAAAAAACAAGCAAATTCATGTAAATTCAGAAATGGAAATCCGTAGTCGTTTCAATATGTTTACATGAAAACTAAAAAAAAAGAAAACAAACAAACAAACAAAAATTATCAGCCTTCAAATGATAATTAACTTATTTTCTTGTTTATCATTGATAAAATGGAGTACAGTGAAAGAAGCTCATTAGTTCCCTATGCACATGATCAAAGCAAATAATATCCAATACAATTTTAAATAGAAACATTAATAATTTATATGCATTTTTATTTATTAATAATTATGCATGTAATCACATGATTAACACATGCTTATTTATGATAATTAGTGCCTATTATTATTATTATTATTATTGAAGGAGATATACGAAATGTTATTTACTCCATTCTTCAGATCTAACGAAATCAAGATTAAAATTATACGGTAGTTATAAGTGGAAAACAAAAACAATTTTGTTCATGAATTGATTCAGATTAGTTTGCTAATAGCAGGCAGTTATCAGAATCATCAACATAATGCTACGAACAAAACATTAATTATTCAAATCACTATTCTAAAACAAAACGCTTAAGTTTAATTGGTCACCTGATCCATGACCTTGGATTACGACATTCAGTTTATATGTTGTTAGCATGTTATCAATATAATTTTGGATAAGCCCACGTTTGTATAGTTGGACATTGGAAACTAGATAAACAAATTTACCAGAACAATTATTTTCAGTTGAATTTCTGTCATCATCATGGTTGTCGTCATCTTGGAATACAACCAGTGAAAAATAATTAAACGTTAGATGTTTTAAAATTTGTTTCGATCACGTGCTTTATTAGTTAAATTATAACTCGTATAGTCGTTTCCGTTCAATTAACACGGTTTACTAATATTAGAACTAAACAACACTAATTAAATTTTGAATAGTGATTGATTATGAATTTTAGAAAGGGAGTTTTGTTTTATTTGGGACTTATCAATCAGACAAATCGTTTCAAACACTGGAGCTCTAGTTAATAAACCACTGATTGACTTTAGCCACAAACAAACTCAAATGGTAGGACATTATCCACATGAACTGATGAAGACTAGATCTGAGTATTGACAACAGAAAAATACATGCATTCACAGTTATTAACAGAATAAGCTTATTTGTCAAAACCTATTTATTTATAAATACATAACAGCAACTGTTTTCGATTCAGCCTTCCTAACATAAATCCTAACTAGTAATCATATCCTGGAGTTTTTTGTTGGACATTCTCATTGAATTATCCGATGAATACAAAAGTAACTATCTACTGACCGGGCTTATCATTTGTAAAGATTTACTTATATCAAATAAAATCTGGGCAAATTCAGTTGACTAATTGGTCTGTCTTTGATAAATGTTATTAGTCATGTAGAAATAAGGAAATATAATTAATTATCTGAAGTCAAATTCTGACTGTTAACTTTCAAATTAGTAGAATTTCTTTTCCTCTGGATTTTGTTACTGAATATATATATATATATATATAAATATATATATATATATATATATATATATATATATATATATATATATATATATATGAATGAATGAAGAAAGATCTGTTATGTGCTTCATTCATTGTAACAAGTAGGTTATTCACTTGACAGTAAGTGTTAAGTGTTCTTCTGACCAATCATTTTTACTTGAAAAATATAATTCATATGTGTTTAATAAGCAAAAACATTGTTAAATAACTTAGAAAAGTAGTTTTGTTCTAATTGAGTTTGCCTACAGAGTAATAATAATAATGAAAATATACTAATATTGGTAGATAGGATATAGAGAAGTCTGCCTAGGATAACTGACACTTAGAAGTAATTCTGAATATATATATATATATATATATATATGGCATACAAGATTTCAGTAAGAGGATCTTTGAATATACCGCTTCAATTCAGAGTAAACAAGTATGCACTAAAGCAACAATAACATATTGAAAATAGATTAACAGAAAATATGAATTATTCACTCAAAATTATTAACTAATGAAGTATATTAACTAGTTTCAACTGTTATCTCATAATTACTTTCTTTATTAATACAATTACTGTCGTTGTTACAGTCGCCATTATTATTATTGTTAGCTACACTACATACACTAAAACTATTGTCTAGTTCATCAATTAATAAGGGGAGAGTAAATTAAGCGTAGGATGAATAGGGAAATAAAAAAATCTTGTAAATGATTCATTATTTCTGTCTATCATTTACGTATACTGTAGTTATTTCTAATAAAATCTTAAAAAAATTAAAAAAAACAACTTTAAAGTAAACCCAAACTTTACGCTGCTTGTTTTGAAAAACAAAAGGGACTCAATAAAACAGACTGATAAATTCTGGGGAAAAAAACACTGTAAAATAGAAAGGTTTCCTTTGGGGAAAAGTTGCAAAGGGATTAGTTAAGTAATTGACTTATCTGGAAATATTATGTACGTTTTCCATAAAATATTCATTGCGAAAATTTATATGACGTATTTAAGTGGGAGTGGGAATAGTTGTTCCTTCTTTTTAATGGATTGTTGCAATAATTGTTGCCAATATATCCTACTCATTTTGTCTTTTGAATCAGTGAGTAGTATTTCCTAGTGCTGTGGTTATTCTGTGCACACAAAAAAAACATGTTTAGGAAAAGATAAAAAATTGCAATTGTAACTAGTCAAAATGAACTGGGTAAGTTTATGATTATAATTCATAGACGCATTGCATGACGTAAGACTTTATTTAGAAGTTTTAAACATCCCTCTATAGATTAAAATTAGATTGATATTGGTAAAATATCTCTTAGGAATAATATAATAGGGCAGATTGTCGAATTCAAAGACCACTTTACTAACTCAATGTTGTTCAAAATTAAAAAAAAATAATAGATCAATGTTTTTCTTCTTTGGGAATTGCTAACATTTTTCACTTATAACATCATAATAGATCGATTTATGGTCATTAAGTTTTACTATAGAGGTATTACATTTAGATTACTTTTTTTCGTCGTTTGAACGGTTTTAAACCAGAACAAAACAACAAACAAATGCATTTTGGGTTTCATTAACTTTCTAGGGAATGTCACAACCTCTGAGAAAGTCATCTTCAAATTAATGTGAACAAATCATATAAGTAACCTGTCATGTTCTATGTAGAATACAGTTGATTTTTCTAGCTTTTGAAGTGAATGCAACTCACATTATTTATAGTATAATAGTTATTCACATCCTAAATAAAACGTTCTTTTAAAAAAAAAAATCATTTTTAATTATAATTTTAGGTGTAAATGCATATGTTTCAATGAAAATAATCTTTACCATATATTTTTCATCAGCTAAAAATATATTAGGAGCCAGAAGGTCAATAGAGACTAAATTATTCAGCATTTTGTATTTACTACCCATATTTAGGACCTTAGGGTTTATGAAATCCCACTTAACAAAGTGGACCAAAATCCTATAATCCTCATTGTAATTTATCTGCAGCGCAAATCTTTATGTTAATTAGGAAGTTAAACACATGTGATTTGACAAAGTTTCTCTATTTCTAACTGTTTACTTTGTTCACATGATTTAATTATTTTGTTTTACTGTGAGAGATCCCAGTTTAACTGAAATATGTTGTCTATGAATAATTGATGTTTACATAAATAAATAAAAATTTGTTTATATATGTATCTTTTTGTAGATAACCCATTTCTATTTCATTGGTTACTTCCTTTTTTTCTAACATTAAGTCAAGTTGTTTTGAAACTTAAAATATCTAAATGTACCTGATTTGCTAAGTATAAATTTATGTACACAGTTTTCAAAGAAAAAAAATTATTGAATACGTTTGTAATAATGATACTGCTTGGTAGATTGAAAAAAAAGTAGACATAGTAAGGTTTGGAAACTGAGATCTGTTTGGTGAAAGCTCAGTATATTGGTTACTAGGTCATATGTTAGTCAGGTTTTACTAAGTTGAAATTTTGTTTCATTAGCAGATTAGTATCATTTATATTGCATATTAGAAACTGACAAGAACTAGTTTGTCAATTGATAACTTTGTCGTAAATTCATAGTTATTATTTTTTTCTGAGTTAAAAATTAAGAATGTTTTTTCAGTTCATGTACCATTCATTGACTTTGTGTTAAATGTAGCCCCATAACTTTATATTATTGTATTGATAAACCGTACTCAGATGAGTGATACTGAAAGATTTCCACAAACCGTATAAACAACATTATTCTCATTATCACTGTGATCAGTAAAGAATCCTGTTGATTAAATATAACATTTGTATTGTAACAGACGACTACTTGTCTTTAGTTTGTTGGAATTCTATAAATACATCCTGTTTTTGTTGACCAAGTAGTGATGTTTATTTAATTCCTCTGAATAGTTCAATACAAAAAATTATTTGTGTTAATGAATACTTCATAAAGAGATGAACGTAGAGATGATGAGCAAACTTCTATTTAGTGTTCATTATGGGTTATATCCCCCATACATATGTGTATTAATGTATGTAGTGGATGCACTTGAACAAGTGACCGTAAAGATCATTTTAACACTCATACTCATTTGAAGCAAATATGATAGTCTCTTGTGAAAGTAAAGTATCACAATGTCTAAATGACTTTCAAATTAAACATACTATTTCCTTGAGAAATTAATTTTTCGTGGAAAAAGATAGTGAATAATCCCAAAATAGAAAAAATCGACTATTTTATACTTCCTAGTGTTTAATGGTCTTTCAACTGATGTCACCATCTTGTATTGAAAATTGATTGCAAATCATTGATACGTTTCACAAAACCACTAATTAATGACTAGTTCTGATGTGAATTTCTCAAAGTTTTATTGGGAAGCCCGAGCTTGTGTGCACACTCTAATCAAGAGTGTGTTAGTAACTCATCGACTACATTTTATGTGGATCATGATACGCCAGGAATTTACTAAAAAAGAAAATGCAAAATATCGGATTTCAACTCAGTGGCTCGGATCGTACCATACTTAAAGGAAGAATTTTTGGTTTGAGCAGTCCTATATTACAGAGTGATTGGTATTATAACGAACCAGATCAAACTGATCAATCTAGTCCCCTTTAGTCAGTACGATTTAACTGTGAACCTAATAAAATTATTTAATTGGTCATAGAAGAAAGTAACAATTATTTATATAGAAAATAATCGATACTAAGTAAATATGGTTAGAAACAATTTGTAACACATTTTATATTACACATGAAAGTTATTGGACAGTTTGTAATCTTCAGGAATTGGATATCAAAAAGGTTTTCTAAACTTCTCAGATCATTGATTATCAATGTGATCGCTAGTCAATAATAACTTGACAGTTAGATGAGATGGTATTTGGGCTTTCCTGAACACCGTATACAAGTAAATATCTGAATTATTATTTAACGATTTTAGATGATTTCATGTTTTAATCTTTAGTAAAGATCTAAAATATATGGCAATGTGCAGTGTACATGTAAGCCTTTTGTTAACATGATTTATTTTAATGTTTCGATTAGTCCTGTGTCAAATTCAGGATTGCGAGTATATATTACACTGTAGAGTGATATTAAACGGGAGATTATGGCAAAAATAGATGATATGTAACGAGTAGTTTATTGTAATAATAATAATAATAATAATAATAATAATATAAGAAAATACGTCGGGAAAACCGTCTAGTATTCGTGGTTAGTTCAGTGGATATCTATTGATCTATAAAGCCAACATCCGAATAAAATAGTTTGACTAAAAGGAAACAGTGATAAACAAATGTTGAATATTTTCACTACAGTTAGTGAATTTATTTAAATGAAGTACATTTTATCTTGTTAATGCAGTATTTTCTTAATCTATTAAACAGCTGGTCAGTTTCATGTTAGTGCATCTATGGTCCTAATAAAATTACCAAAACTCATTTCACTTGCAAGACACTTTTGCATATTAATATGAATCGGTAACGAAGTTTGATTTTCTGTGAATATGTATACAAATAAACTGTGGTAATGATTAGATGGACACATTCACAGTTTGTCAAAATATTTATCCATTTTTCATTTTTAAGTATTTTCCCCGGGTGGTATGTTGAAGTTGAAAATAATTCTCATTATCAGAGGAGTACAAAAGTATGAAGAAACGGTTTTTCCATCTATTCTACGAATTCATAATGATGTAAAGTTCTTGACACATGAATACATGAATATAGAACTCTTTAAGCTTGATAACATGAAAACATTAGTCTTCAGATGAATAACATTGAACGAAAATTGTAGTATATTTAAAAGTATATAAACTTGAAAGATTTAAATTGATGAATCTAGTTGTTTTTTATGAATCATAAAATGTTTTTGGGGGAAGGTTTCATATTCACTCTCGCTTAATGTCATTTGTGAGCTTTTAGTAATATATTTAAAGTATGGTAAGAAACAGTTATACTGGTTAATCACACTAAGTAATAACTAACATAATATTCGTTTGACTATTGATGCTGATCGAATCCCATCTATTAAACAATAATTCAGCTATAAGTTTAAGTTAATCGGTACATACCGTTTTGATATTAGGTGTTTGGAGCCAATCAACACGAACTAGTAAACCTAGGTTTCTGACGAATCTGTAGTCCTGAGGAAACCCATGTTGTTCTGAGGGTATGAATTTATGTCATGCAGTTTCATAGTCAGAAGTGTTATCACTGTGATATTTACGCTGAAACTGACTTCTTTTAGGAGTGAGATACTTACTCTGGTTGGTCGCTATATGATAAATACGTTCAACTAAAGAAGAAATCTCTAACCGGTTTAGCTTAAAAAAAGTAAATAAATAACCGGACAGATCATTTTTACATGTAACACGCTCTGACTATACTATCCATGGCGGCAATCAAAGTTTAAGAATGAAATCAAAAAACACAATACACTCTAAACTATCCTCCTGAGCTGCAAAGAAAGTAAATGAAATGCCAATTTATAGCCGAATAAGTTATAATATCTATATGTTAATTAAACTCTAATAAGATTAATGACAGAGTACATAGAATTTCATAAGCAAGAAATAGAATAAATAGTTATTAGCTTTCATTTATGTTTCAATAAGACAATTGCTCAGGTTTGAACAAATTAAGTTAAAATTTTAAAACTAATAACTGTTTTTTTTAAAAAAGGAAATGTTTCTCTAGAGATGGGAAACACTAGTAATTGATAAATTAAATTCAATAATGTAAGTCGTTCAAGTTGTTGAACAACTAATTGATTACTTAGACAAATCTCATGGAATATATAATTTGAATTGTTGAGATCATGAGTCAATTGAAGCTAGACCACCATGGAAACCTGAAAGCACTGGACGGTCGTTTCGGCCTATTATCGAACGAAACGGCCGTCCAGTGCTTTCAGGTTTCCATGGTGGTCTAGCTTCAATTGACTCATGATCTCAACAAATAAAATTACTGTAATATCCACAAAACCCCTTCTGATACGAATTTATAATTCTTAGAATTTCTCACTATCCTTTCAGTGTGCTAAAGTCATTCAAATAGATAAAGTTTGGAAGACTTTAGATGTTACAGTGAATAAAACATGTCATGAAATTTACAATTAAGCATTGGTTTCTTTTTCAGTGAGAATTAATTTAGAAGATCCATTGGTCCAAAGTCTTCAGGTGCTCGATCATTCCGTATAAGAGTCAAAATTCATAAAATTAGTTCAATATCAAAAGTAAAGAACATCCATTAATTGTACGAGGTTCACTGTAGATGTATTGAGAAGTATCATGTTACTAAGACACAACTGCTTTTCCAAAATTTAAGCATTTGGTTTACAGAATAATCGTGTCTTTTTTAAAACTACTGTCCAGTCAACATTATCAGAACCAGAGCAGACTGAATCTGATAAGTTATTTCAACTAATTGTAAACAATAGAAATAATATATACAGAATAACAACGGAAAAAATGTTGCACCTATGAGGGGGATTGGGGTAAAATTGTTTTTTTGTCACACAGAGAAACACAAGCTTGATTTCAATGTAGTTTATTAACAACAACAAAATTTACGACTAGATTCCTATATTAAACGTGTTAACCTTAGTTCATCTCCTGCTTCTACAAATCAAGCTGTTCCGAATCATCTATGGAGCGAATAATTAAATTAATTTATGGTAATATCTGATCAGGGGCGGACTGGTGATTAAAATATCCAACACGCAGGCATTAGGTGAAAGGTTTAAACTCTATTCATTTAATTACAGTTTAGTAAGTTGATATTGTTAGATCTCAGTCAAAATATATAACTCACAAGTGAAAAGTGATCAAGAGTGTGGAAATTAGTGAAAGTTTGTAAATGTTTCTGTCATACTAATGAAGGATCCTTAAAGTTTCTACTCTATGTTTATGGTTGATGTATCTTATGTTAAATAGCGGGATTTGACACGATTAGAATGTAAATGATGATCTTATTACTTTATCAGTTAAGCCTTCTCCCTTTTTTTGAGTCCTCACTTTCATTTATTGACAATTGATATTTATGGTTGTGTTGTTTAATCTATCTCCTTTTCTCTAATCTTCTAAATTCCAAGTCGACGCTTATCTCTTGATGAAGATCTTTTATTTGTAAATCTTAACTGTTAGTATGGGATTATCCGTAAGTAGAAAATGATTTAGCATTTAGGAAGTTGTATTGACAAGTTACGCAAAAAGAAACTGCCACTCAGAGTACATAAAGATGTAACAAACTTCCCTTCATCATCATCATCATCATCATCATCATCATCATCATCATCATCATCATCATCATCATCATCATCATCATCATCATCATCATCATCATCATCATCATCATCATCATCATCATCATCATCATCATCATCATCATCATCATCATCATCATCATCATCATCATCATCATCATCATCATCATCATCATCATCATCATCATCATCATCATCATCATCATCATCATCATCATCATCATCATCATCATCATCATCATCATCATCATCATCATCATCATCATCATCATCATCATCATCATCATCATCATCATCATCATCATCATCATCATCATCATCATCATCATCATCATCATCATCATCATCATCATCATCATCATCATCATCATCATCATCATCATCATCATCATCATCATCATCATCATCATCATCATCATCATCATCATCATCATCATCATCATCATCATCATCATCATCATCATCATCATCATCATCATCATCATCATCATCATCATCATCATCATCATCATCATCATCATCATCATCATCATCATCATCATCATCATCATCATCATCATCATCATCATCATCATCATCATCATCATCATCATCATCATCATCATCATCATCATCATCATCATCATCATCATCATCATCATCATCATCATCATCATCATCATCATCATCATCATCATCATCATCATCATCATCATCATCATCATCATCATCATCATCATCATCATCATCATCATCATCATCATCATCATCATCATCATCATCATCATCATCATCATCATCATCATCATCATCATCATCATCATCATCATCATCATCATCATCATCATCATCATCATCATCATCATCATCATCATCATCATCATCATCATCATCATCATCATCATCATCATCATCATCATCATCATCATCATCATCATCATCATCATCATCATCATCATCATCATCATCATCATCATCATCATCATCATCATCATCATCATCATCATCATCATCATCATCATCATCATTTTAGTGACCATAAGTATGTATCTAGTTGTACACTGTCCAATAAAAAATAACCCTACTATTTGGGTTGTCTGTATCTCCTTTTACCTGGCGTAATACATGTAGCATATAGTTCGTTTACATTTCTGTCAACATTTAAGCAATTGGTTTCATGAAATAACTGAATTTCGACTGCATAGAAAGCACTAAATACAAAGTCACATTTTAAAAAATGATTTCAACTGAAATTCTCGTCCTAAATTCCTTGAACAAAAAAGAACATTTAAATATTTGCAAACATAATTTGATATTTAATCATGTACTTAAATAATACGGAAATTCTAAATGAATTAAAAGCTGATGTTATTTCCATTCTGGCTAACAAAAAAGCTTTACCATTAAACCCATTTAGCTCAGAAAATAAAATACTAGCAAAGTGGAATACTTTGTTACTATGAAACGGGAATATATAAGCAATGACTAAATGAAATTGTATTCTATTTGCCTACTCCATTTACGTAAAAAGTGCTGATATTATCGGAAACAAATCATATATGATATTATTGAAAATGAAATGTGAATTAAAAGAAATTAACTGTATTTTCTAGAAATAGGGCTGTGAAGAACGTCTTTTATTAGATTGTCGCTTAATAAAACCTTGAAGATTCCCAGGTTGTAACAATAAATAGTAAGAGTTTGAAGCGTTTGTTAACTCAATAGTTTGAGTCCGTTTGAGATTTGAAGGTCTATAGTTCGAATTTTAGGAGTTTTATATGTCGGCTGTTGAAAAGTCCCACACTAGAGTAGGATAGTTTTCCAGTGGTCCCTAATTCTCAACAATGGTCTAAATGGCCTCAATCCGTGATGTAAGCCAAAAGTCTATTTAGCACGAAAAACGAATGTATATATATATGTCATACATGAACTAATACTTATAAAAAAGGTAACCTTTAATATGATTTATGCTGTGATGATTGCAGCTTGTTTACCATTGCATGTTATGAATGTGGTAAGTTGAATTCAAGGTCATAGTTAATAAATTTAATGTTACACTATTTGAAGCAAAGATATTAGGGATGAAATGTTTCTGGTCGTAGTGAATATGAACTTAAAATATGGTACTAATCTAGTGTCTATTGATATAAATTCTTGATGGAGGTCAAAAGTCAGAAAATTCAATTAAATTCCCAGGGTTTCCTACAGATAAACTATTTCTCTGTTTAATATATTCGTAAATTATTAAGCAAAAATACATAAAAGGAATCTATTCAATGCTTGCTTAATAATAATAATATCCATTATTGTTCAACGGTTATATTCAGTATGAATCACATTAGTGATGATGCAAAACTTGTGATTATTTAATATTTTGAACATACTGAAGAAATAATTACATTTATTAAAATGTATTTTCAAAAATTTGTCCAATCTAAGTACGGTTTGCTTATAGCAAGACTTGAACGTATTGAATTCAATCTCATGTGGATTGTAATTTCCAAATTAGGGGTAATTAGATTCACTTGGTATTGTTTACTTGAATCTTCCCATTGATGTTTAGCACTGCAATTGATCAGTCTATTATTGGCGTATGTGCATACTGTGCGTATTGCCTCTATTGGCTGATAGTTCGCTTAAGGTTATCAGCATAACATACTATATAAACAAAGATGGATAGTGGCTAGCAGTGGAATCCAGGACGCGCGTTTCGTTCTATTTGGGACTCGTCAGCTGGATGTACGTGCATCTCATAGTTCATGTCCGCTCTGGGGTAATTAGTTTTAAATAGCGTATCAGCTTGAGATAAAAACATCTTTAAATTTAATTAATTATTGACATTTATTCAGTTTGACTTATTAGTTGAATGATTCATTGGTTAAATTGCTAATAATATTGATCATTGAATTAAGGATAATCAATTTGATATGAGTGAGTAATTAACAAGGATGCATGTAATGCTAAAGCGTCTTGATCAACGTAGAAATAAACAAGAAATTTGAAATGAAACCTTGTTCGCTGTTAGACTTGAGTGAGTGTTGTACTGATTCATTTGCTGATTTATAATATTAAGTGCCAATCACAGAATACTTCATGTAACCAACTCATTAATACAACTCTTGTGTTTTTAATTTTTTCCTTATACCTATAAGCGGACAATTATCTCTCATATTTCTAATCCGTCATTTATCCTCAGCCCTTCATTACTGAGTTGTTTATTTTAGTAATGATTTAGCTTTGTTATCGGTTCATTTGTTTAGATAATAAGAAAAAGTGATAAACGGATGAATTATCTTCTTATAAAATAATTTCTGTTGTAGTAGCTGACGTTAATTAGTTTACAGCTTTGTGTTAAACTAGTACGATTGTATACGTTTAAATGCCGACATTAAAAAATGACATTCTTAGACGTACTAAATATAAAAATAAACTTTTAAGTAAACAGTTTGAATATGCTAACGGCGGAAGATTGTCTATTGATAATAGTAGATGTTCTTTTTTATTTTATTTAACATTAATCTTGAAAATTGACGTTTATTTGTTTATGTCGTGATCGTTAAATAATGATCGTCCTCCCGTCTTCATGTCCTATGTTCTTACTTATACGTACTTTTCCACATGTACTTGTCTTAAACTCCTGATTTCACTATGTTTAAAAAACCCGTAGATGACCGGTATTTGAGGTGTTAATTAGTCTAAAACTCATTAAGTGAATGAGTCGAATGATTTACGAGACACCATTAATCAATTAGACAAACCGATATGTGATTATTTTATAGATTGTAGATGATCGGTTTACTACAAACCATAAATCTCAAAAATATTTTTGAAGTTATTCAGTGTTTAGTTACATTTAATTGTTTAAGGAGTGCCCGATGTTATCAGCGATATTCGATAATTACTAGTACTTTTCAAACAGTTAAATAAACCGCTGTTCAGTTCACAGTTGTGAAAACTTAGAATTTGTGCGTAGTATTCTTTTTTAAAGACATTTGTTTTACTTTGTAGCTTTCTGATTTATTTTAATCCTTATCAAACTTCTCCATTATCAACTGCATGCATCTTGAAACCGAGGGGAAGGAAGAGTATATTGTAAAAACTGTTCAGTTTGACTTTTGTTTTTAGCACAAATTGTCATTTTGATGATAATCATAATAATACTTATGTGCTCACTATTATCTTTGAGAAGAATTTTCAAGGTTTTAATGAGAATTCATAGTCAATAGTAATTGGAATGAGACAGTTCTGCCGATAACAGAGAATCATGGTCACAACGCATTGGAAATGATATTTAGGCTAGTGCCTTTCAACTTTATGGTCAGAATGTATCACGTTTACTGTGGAGCTTGATGGTCCTTGTTTCGATCCAGTGTAAGGACAGGAAAGTAGGATGATAAGGACTGTCAAGCTAAAGAATAATAAATATTTAACGCTGTTTGACAACCTTCGATAGCTTGCTAGGTACTGTCAATTTATGAGGATATAGTACTGAAATGTTTGCTTTTGAATATGATTGTAATATCGTCCCTTTCGTCGAATTATGGGCTCAATTAAGTGATGAAATAAAATTCTGAGGTACTTATTTGGATTAGTTTCAATAACCTTTTGATTGACATTATGCTAATAATTATATACAAATATATTTTGAAGTTAACAGTCGTAAACATTTTCATACTTAATTAGTTAATAGTGAATCATGTACTTCGAGTTAAAGGTATAAATCTGCAGATTTACCTGTAAGACTAACGTTTTTATTTGGCGCTCGTTTATAGATGACTCGTTTATTATTAATTACTTATTTCCGAATGAAAAATGAATGAATATAGATATGTAACGACACAATTTGAAATATCGTTTATCAACACAGTGAGATGAAGTTAACACAATATTAAAAAAAGGTTGAAGTAATAGTAATGTTCATGGTAGAAAGTACCAAATTTATTTAACAAAAACCAGGGAATAAAAAGTATATGATAATATTGAAATACAAGATCCAGTATTGAGATTTAGATGGTGGTTGGAGGTAGTCAACAGGAAACCCTGGACCCGGGTTTCGTGCTACTTGGCACTCGTCAGCAAGGTGTACCTGTAATCTGGAGGGAACTGGTGCTCTCTGGCGCATTCGATCTCGTGTCACACAGCTTTACAGTCAGAGACGTTACCACTGAACTATCCAAGCCGTGACTAACCTCCTGTAGGACTGAGATGTAATCACAATTGATTGATCACTGGGTGGTGATCAATGTCATGCTTGTTTTGTCCCTCAAGATTACAGGTACACCTTGCTGATGAGTGCCAAGTAGCACGAAACCCGGGTCCAGGGTTTCCTGTTGACTACCTCCAACCACCATCTAAATCTCAGTACATGGTGCCCGAAGTGTCGAGTCACCTAGACTGGTAGCCACATTGCAACATGATCGATAGCATTCGATCTGCGCTAATAAGGACTAGACAAGCATGACAATGATTACCACCAAATGCTCAATCAATTGTGATTACAAGATTCAGTAGAAAATAGGGAATGAATACATATAGGTCATTGGAGCCGATCTTAGAATAACACTACTTAACCATATTTCTGGATTATGGTCAGGAGTGAAATGTAGGGCATGCATTTCACTCTATCTGGAACTCATAAGCTGAACGTATGTGCATTGAAGTGTTAATGTTTGTATTATTACTTAAACATATTTCCTAGCGCCTCAAACTTAGATGCATAATCTATTGAACTACTGAATTCAGATATCTGTATAACTGTATATACTACTACTGGCCACAATATTAAAATCTAAAAAATTGGTTGCTAAAAGGAATATTAAGACATTTACTGAGGGTGGACTTACATCAACAGATATTGATCAAATTTCATTCTTAAATATAAAAAACAGCAAAGAAAAACCCCATATTACTTAGCTATTTCTTATATTTATCTTGCCGAAATCAACCGGGAAATCTGCTTTTTACAGTATCATACAAACGTACAGTTATTTACTTAGTGGACTGATACCAGTTTTTGATTCGTCTTCCGTCTACCTTTATATAACCTACTTTTACTCTCACCAGCTTATCACATGAGTATGATCAGTTGCCGAACATTCCTGGTACGTATTCCAGCCGTTCAAGTCACCACATCGTCAGCTGATTCCCAGTTCCCATCCTGACACTGTGACTATCCTAGACTATGTGTTGCTACATTTGTAACCTATTCCTATTGACAAAGCAAACGATATACAAGAAACGAGACAAGATAATTTGAATTGTCAGTAAGTTGGAGAATATAATTAAATATTTTTTACTTAAAAGCAAGGCAATTTTATCAACTAATGGAGTAATGATATTCATTAAGTATTAACCGTAACAATTATAATGACCATGACAATTATCATATATCTACATTATTAATTGATTATTATGTTTGGAAAATGAACTTTCAATCTTTGAAGTAGATTACATTCATTTTATATGGTATATGATTAATCCTATAGACTGGATGACACAGGATCGAATCAGCCTCGGAGCGTCAGTTCTCCTAAGATTACTGGTAACCTTTGTGACGAGTGCCGAATAGTATGAAACTTAGGTTCAGGGTTCCCTACCGACTACCTCCAGGGACCTAAGATAAATTTTTTATTAATACTAATTAACAGAAGTTAATTACTTTAATCCACTCAACATACGATGAGTTTTGGTACAGTTCATTTTTTTATTCTTACCTATTGCATTCATTATTGTTATAGAATAATCTTATTAAAAATTCAAAATAATCAATTAGAAATCTTAGAAATTGTTCTTTATCTTGACTTACCTGTTTTCTTATGATAGAAAATATTCTTCTAAATAAAGATTTTTAATGGTATACATTCTTAGCCTCTCCCTTACCATCTCATTAAATATTAATTCTGATTGCTTAGAAACTATTGTTTAAAGGTTAGATTAAAATTTTAAAAATTTCGCTAATTAGTAATACAATAAGAGAGTTTTTCAGCGATACAGATAAGTGTGTATTTAAATACTAAACTCATCTTTTCTTAAAGATTTATGACCAGTATTTGTACAACCGAAAAGCCACACTCTCCAAAATTAGCCTCATTGTATCACAGGCTGATTCGTTATGGAAAAAATATCCGATCATCGGATTCAGGATAATCCAATGGCTGTTTGGCTAAATGCTCACAAAGAATGATAAATATCATTATTTATATCATGAGAGGTTTCAAAGATATGAAAACAATAAAGATTGACAAACTAGAATGAAGGATCTATCGGAATTTTAGTGATTTTCGGTTGTTATTTAGTTGATATGAATTGATGTGAAAACTTTTTTCAGTCAAATGATTCACTTTATTTGTCCAAAATTTACTTTATCATTAAAAAAGTGTTCTATTTCACAATATTTTGACTTTCTGCACGGTATTCTGGGCATTTATAACTGATCAACAAGCCATTTCTGAGACGCGGATGAAAATTGAAATTATTTAAATACTCGAACTCAACTTGAATATATCAGTGCTAGTTTCTTCAAGTGTGTAGTTGAAATATATGGGTTGTTAGTTTTTCGGGGATTAAAGATACACTTTATTATCAAGTACGAAACTTGAGTCCTTAAAACATATACTTATCGTCTCAAACCAACAAACAGTAGAAAATTTCCATTTGGTCTTACAGCATTGAAACTATTGGTGACTAAGAATATTTTATATACTATTCTGCCTGTTATAAAACAAATTTTTACCATTATTAAACATTAAAAATCATCTCTAACTTCGGTATTTCTTTCTGAGAATGTTTTAGAGTAAATAATTTGATAAACTAAACAAACTAGTCAGACACTTTAAATCATTCAAATTTCCATATTTCGTCTTGTTTAGTTTTGTCAGCTGACTTATTTCAAATATCAATTCTCTAACTTAGGTATTACACTATACATACACTATACATTTTATCATTTTTGTTATCAATTCTACTGACGGTTTAATAATTCTAATAATTAATTCATAAGCTTATACAACATTTTTTAATGAAAAGAAAAAGCTGTTTCTAGGATGCTGAAGTATTTGTTTACGTGAGTGTACTTATATTGTTATACGTGCTTGTTGTGAATATCAATTACTAACTTTGTGTATGGATGCGTGTATGGTTGTATAGACTAATGAGTTTAGGTAACCTTTTGGGAGAATCTGTATGGTAAAATAGAAATAAATAAGATACAAATTATTCAGACATAAATACGCAAGAAGAATATTTGTTTCTTTTCAAAATGTACATACTTATCATTCAGTCATATAGGCATACTAGTTATTGTATAGACAAAGAAGAAAGGTTTTACATATAATAAGTCAAACGTATGACTATCGCCAAAATTCAATGTTAGTTAATTCTGAACATTTTGTAAAATTACTTAACAATTCCATTAGGAAATAATATACAAAAAAATTTGAACGACAATAAATTAACTATTCTCATCTCGATATTAAAAACTATAAATTGTACGAAAAAAGATACTTTCCTTCAGTGAAATATTCATCATGACTGGATAGTGATACGTAAATTTTACGTTAGAATCTAAGATTGATACATTGGGCTAGTAACTAGGCAAGTTTCTGAACATTAACGTTACCCAGGTAAAGTTATCAACAACAACAAAAAAGAATTCCAATTGTCAACATATGAAATAACCAAGGGTTTTAAATATAGAAATATTTAAAATAAATTGATAGTAGTATTGTTGAAAGTGTGGAAACTGTCAAATTCAAAGAGCTTGAACAATTTCAAGGATTTTTCTTCATTGCGAACTGAGATAAGTTAGAGAATCCTTGAAAGCCACAGTTATAACAAAAAGCATATGAACACACTTTTCATAAATAAATATTTAATTAAGATGAACTTAAAATGGGAAAATTCATTGATATTTGCACAGTTGAAAAAAATATGTGGTCCAGAAATTTGAGCAGGTCCTACCTGTAAGGTAGTTACGTTGATACTTAAATTTTAAGTTGTTCAAAAATAGTGTATTTTATCTTCAATTGTGACATTTCATTAGAAGTCATTTATTTAAAGTTCACAACCATGTTGTCAGTTAGTAACATTTGTCAATAGTTTACCATTACATACAGCTGGTTGCTACATTGGAATTTCAGTCTTGATGTATTCATATTCAATATTGGGGCGAATCAAGTCTCATACTTCAATGGAGAGTGTTCTTTATGATGAATACAAATAGTTGAAGAACACTTTAAGTCATTCTCTTGATCATCTTTGAAGATATGAGTTAAAAAAATTTAAAAATGGATGGTGAATTTTATCTTTTGATATTCTTGACTACAGAAAGTGGAATCCGATAGATACATTTGAAATCGGAGTTCACCAATAGTGTGTAAAGCAGTCTTGATAGTACATTATGCTGTTAAGATTTATGTAAACTGAAGATTCCGTATCTTTGAATATAATAATGCACTCGGTATAGATTATATTATTGGTAGAAATTTTATGATTTTAAACCTTAGAGAAGTTATCTGGTAGAAATGCTTATGTAAAAATCTTTTGCTTGTACTCTCGGGTTGCTTAATTTGTAAAGCAGGAATTTATTAACCTTTGCTTAATGATTTAATAACTTTGAAAAATATAGTTTTCAATATCTGTCTATGGATTTTGTTATTAATTTTCCAGACCTTGCAGAAGTTTCCTGGTTTAATACATCTCTTAATTTTCTATGGTATAGTGTATGGTAATTAACACGGTAAATTAGTTTAGCAAACTAATAATCGTTCGGAAATCATAATTCTTTAAAATATTTAAATTAATTTGTATCCTGTAAATCAACTTTCAAATATGTATCCCTAATTCAATTTTGTTTGTGCAGTCATGGAAAGTTTGTGGCATAATAGGTAATTCAACCAATCAAAATTAAGTTTAAAGTCTTATGAACATAAATTATCTGTCCACACTAGACAAATTTATAAATCATGTTGTTATTGGCCGAAGGAATGACCTTGAAACATGCACAATAAACTTATCTAGCAGATTTCTATCATAAAAGTAGGACGAAAACGAGAGAATTCAGCTCTACATTTCTTCAAGGTAAGCGTCCAATTTTCATCATATTTTTTTAAAAATCTCGTGAAACTTCTTGCAATTATAAACATTAAGTTTCATGAATTTCATCTTCACAAAAATAACTGATTTCCTTGTAGCTTTGAGATCCTAAAATTCTTTGATTAAAATCAACCTTACTGTATAAAAAATAAATAACTGATGTATCATTTAATAATGTATCCTATTAAGTCTTTAGTGGGGTGTTTTACACAAGTTCATATATGATAATGAGTCACAACCATTCTAAAAAATAATCATCATGTTAAAAGCTTTCTTCAATTTAAAGAAAATAGCGGGATTACAGATACACTTTATATTGATTGCACCAACTAATATTTCCCCATAAATTCTTGGATATATAGTGAATTTTGACTTTCACAGGTTAAGTAAAATCTATGGCCCTAAGTATTTACTAGTTCGAAATAGGTATATTTACTGTTTTTATTTAACAACAAAGGTTTATGTTCATTTTTATTTGACTGTTCTTTATTCTGTGTTAAGTGGAATAGTAATAAAGTCAATTAGCCAATATACCAGGTGGACTATCCATTATAATGAACTCATCAAAAGTTTAAAGTGAGAAACTATAGGATTTCTCGATGATTATCTCTATCCACCCTACATGAAAACATACTGCATGCAATGAAAGGTTACTGAAACTAATGTTCAAAATATATTTCGGTCGATAAAATTCGATAAGCGCTAACATGACTAGACAGACATGACACTGGTTACTGCCTGGGGATCAGTCGAATGAAGGCTTAAGATCATAAGTTGATTGAAATAAACATTCTGAACTATTAAATATCAAATCACCTGTATAAAAGTGCCATACCGGCTTTGGAGTCTGAAGATCTTTTGTTTAGTCTTATGTAGAATCTTGAGCCATCCTCACTCTATAGTTTTAATCTAGGATAAATTGTCTATCTAACAGTTCTTCATTGGTTTTCACTGATATACTAATTAATGTCAGCTTCAAATGAAATTAACTTTTCAGCTATGTTCAACATTTAATCATTTTTAATTATTTTATAGTTTATAAATCATCTTATAATAAAAAGGCAGCTATTTTAAAATTGATTTCAGTCATAAAAAAACAATATTAAACAATCATAATATACGTGTATTTATTCACTTATCTACTTGCAAACGTCTATTTATATTGAAACATGCAAAGTAAAAAGGCAACACTGACAATTTATGATTTAGTGTGAAGTATGATTTTCGTTCTATAGTAGCTTCCTTAATTTTTACCATTTTAAGTTTTACTTAAAATACATTAGACTTTTTTTTATTATTTTCTAGTGCAGGGGTTGTAGAAACTGTTGAATGGTGAAACTTGACATCTCGAACTTTAAAGTATCGCTAGTTGACTGACGTCAGCAATATAAACCATAGGATGTAAATTTATTAGCCAGAAGGTTATGGATTGGCTATGAAGTTTTAAGGTCCTGAGTTTTATCACAAATAATATTGTAAATAGTCATTGATGAGGGATCTCATAGTACGACAATCATACAGTTTAAATATTAATGACATAACTTTTAATTAGTGCTTTATGATAGCAGTAACATTCAGATAAGGTGGGAATATTTTGTTCACCTTATTCATTCAAATACATTAATGATGTTCAGAGTGTTAAAGTATTGAGTTTTGGAGTTTAAAAAAGAAGTTAATGATAGAAAGGTGAAGTACTTATCATATTCATATATATGAAAATAATTTATGTGGTTACTAAGAAGTTATTACCATTAGCGAAATATGTAATAACTCTATTTTAGTTGGTTGTAATGTTTAAATTCGATGAAACTGACAATTTTTTCTAAGAAACATAATACTAACATTAAGCGAAAAATTTCATAATGCTGCTGTTTCAAGAATTTGAACATTCGAAGTTCACCTAAAAGTGTAGTAATGTAACTCTAGGTATCCTAGAAACAGTTAGTCGTTTATATTGAAGCGCTTACTTCAAGCTGAATTTGTTTTACAATTATCACGCCATATACATGTGTTGTTTAAATTAACAAGTATATTCAATGCTCACTTCTATAAACTAGTGAATATTTTACCAGGTATTTTCACCATGGAGACTAAACATATGAACCGGAGTGTTCCATAAGCAAGCACTTTCTTGAAAATGTTTTGTCTGTCATCCTTACTATCTTTTCATTTACTACGATCTTGATCCACCCCTAAATTCAAAAGTGATTCAGCTATACCTTCTTAAACTACGTTTTCATTTAATTGTCTATTCGGTCACCTAGGCAGCAAGACACGAGCTTTTCTCATTAATCTTTGTAACTATTACAATGAAACTGTGATCAATATGGTTTCATATCGCTTCAGATATAGTCTATCGAGATGTTAAGTCACTTAATTTGGCTAACAGAATGCAGTCAGCGTTAACGACATGACATTGATAATAATATCTAACAACTGATAAATATTTAGTTCAAACCATTTAGTTGAATAACTGATAGTGCAAATTCATCTATATGTTATGGATTTTTTAAATTACCATTTGAGAATAAACCTGAATATACCAGTATTTAGTAGTATAGGTGAAATTCAAACAGGTTTTCTGTAATAATTAAAAAATAATGCAATTACTATCATCTCAGTTGTTTAATAAGTAGGAAGTGTTCTGAATAATTAACAGTACAGTAGTTTAGAAAGACTGTTTCTTCTTATTCGAGAGTCATCAGCTCGAGGGAGGGTGAAGGGTACTTTAGTTTCAGTGTTGATATTCTCGCTAAGATTTACACCCAATATGCATTAATTTTTTAAACGTTGAGTCATTCCGGATTTTACCCTCGTTTAATGTCCAAAATGTCATCAATGTCTAATTTACAAGTAGGACAGCGAAACCTATTCTTATGGATCCCATTAAGTAAAAGGCACCAATAAATTAAGTCTTGAGGATCAATAACAAGAAGTTGAAAACCGTCATTATTAAAGTAAGAAAAATGGAATGTAAACTGTTTGGGATTTGTGTATAAAACTTTAGATACTTGGGGATAGCCTTATTCAATAATATATTCTTACCGAATTCGATCAATTACAAATAAAACATCTGGAAAGATTACAGAACAACCTATAGGGAGAAAATTTAAGAGTTGTCAACAATTCTAATGACCTTTTTCTTCTGTAAACTTTTATTCATATTTACGAAAAGTAATTACTATGTTTGCATCTGACTAAACCTATCATTAGCATACTGAATTCTTCAATGAAATATGTTTTTTTCCCAACAACTAAATGTACTTTAGGTACTGAGACATTATAATCATTTCATAAACTCATAAAATTGATGACAATATATATGAAGTTATCTCATAAAAGCCAAGGCAAAACAGTTCCATTGATATTAAATGGATGAGTTTTTTGAAAATCTAAAAATAATGGTCAGTTTTAAAAAAAATTACCAAGCCATTAAATGTTCACCAGTCATTTTATTCGAAGTAGACTACTCGAATTTTGTATAAGATTATATAATCCATTTTGTTCCTCGAATCGACAATGATATTGTAACATAATTCGGTAATAATTGTTGTGTTATACATTGTGTCACTAACTGAATGAGAACGAATCAATGTGAATTACTGACTGTTGTAAACTGAAACTATGTTAGAGTTATTGATTGGTTGATGAATACCATGCTAGGACTGACCAGTTAGTCGTTGCTTCTCACTTTTTTCAACAGTTTTACAGCTGCTTTTAGTTTAGAACGAAGATGCCATTTTTATATTATACAAGTATCTTTACGTTAGATTCATGTGATTACAAGTTTTTCATCTGTTGAACATTTTATATAATTTTGAAAATCATTCACTTTGATTGCCAAAATCCATTATATTATAACAGATCAAGTGTTAGGTTAAAATATTTTAAATGGTATTCTCTCTGTAAATAGAACTATGTAGCAAACATATATCCTACCATTTTTTTAAAACAGTGAACTTATGAAAGACAAATCAAGTAATGAATGTATATAGAAAAGACATGTAAAAAATGTATGTTTAAGAACATAGCTTATACATTCATTTCGTTCAAAAAGTGTAAGGCACCTGGTTAAAATTATATACCGTCGTATACAATTTCGACTTACATAGGATTTCAAATTCATGAATCAGATTTAATGAAACCTGGAATATGTTGTTTACGTTGAAATGTTAAATAAGTATTTTAAAGTGTAATAGGAGCCTAGATATTCATCTAACTCGTACACTCTGTAGAGTCTGAGAGACCACTTTCAAAACAAGTAAAACAAATTAGTTTTAAAGTTTACATCATGGATTGACGCCAGTTAGACAGGTAGTCAAAACTAGAAAGCACTGGACAACTGTTTTATTACTGTACGGAAATAATCAGCGGTGTGCAATTCTGAGCTTATCAGGGAGCAAACTTAAGATTTTCAGGTCTATCATGGAGTAACTAAACTACAGACTACTGAGTCTAAATGAAACTGTTTAAAATTCTGACTTCAGTCAATTCGAGACCGATTTTCGTTAATTAGTTTTTTAAAACAAATGTACAGATCAGTACATAAAGTGTTATTGGAATGATATTCTAATCTTTTCATTACATTGACAATTGAGAGAAACCGACTTATGATAAGTACCCAAATAAAAAAACAAAAGTGATCTCAACTTTAACTAATGACTTTTCAAACGACAAATTGAAAATTCGGTTACTTCATGAATTCTAAGAGACTTCGAAATACATTTTTGTAAATTAAGCTACATATTTAATATTTCATTCTGTTGATCAATGGTTAAAACTTTAGTCGATAGTTTGTTGTTGAAAGTTTAAAGTTTTCTGAATAGAAATTGAATTGCTTCCAAACTTATCATCGAATGATTAGGAGATGGTCATTTGTTTTAGCAAGAGTCTGAAAAAGAATTTGTCTAAAATTCAAATGATTCTCTTTCATTATATTTGCTGAAATAATCTATTAAGAATTGCGTAGTTTTTACAAAGAACTAACTTATGTTGATGAATCAGTAAAAATAAGGAAACGTTGTACAGTTATTTGAGACTATATTTTGACCTTTCAACAACACAGATGTGCAAACCAACGTTGGGTAGGATTTATGGATTTATGGAATTTTCGGCGAGTAAAATATCTTTGAATTACTGAATAAATATTGCATAACTCGCATTTTAATTTTAATTATTATGTAATATTGCACAATTATCAACCAATGATATCCGTTAGGCTAATGAACATTTAACTATTGTTCTATGTTTATAAATAATAGTTATGTAAAAGAAAAAGCAACAACTGTGACGATCTAAACTCACTGATTTGTTCTTTTAATTCTATTAAAGTATTTTGTTTCTCAGAAAGTATATTACTGATTTGATCATTCATATTCCTTTCCTAATAAATCACCAGACATAAACATTGTATTGATTTGTGCTTGGGTAGACAGAAAATTGTGAAAGAACCATTAAGTCCAATAACAATCATATTGCTGTCAATGTTTATTGTAAATTTTATTTTTTCTTGAATATATTCGATCCGTTTATATATATATATATATATATATATATATATATATATATATATATATATATATATATATATATATATATACCTATTACGTCGTTAGTTTTAATTCGTTATTTTTGATGTTATTATTTACTTCAGAAAACTTGTCGACGCCATAGTTTATCGATCATGAGATTTGTAAATATTTGGAATGTTTACATCTAAATAAACGGTTTATTGAGAACTAATTATACATCATTACCAGTCATAAATGACATTATTAAGTGAATAATTATTACAATTAACTGTATATAACCTTATATGGTTAGAATATATTTTCAAGAAGTTTCACTTAACCTATATCAATTTTTATGCTTAACATGATGCTTGAAATCTGGCAAATCCTAATATTCTTTTACAAGTTCAAACTTTCTTTCAGTTAATTATTGACTATTTAACTTTAAGCAAATCTAGGGTATCAGTGGGTTAATTTGTCTGTAGTGAAGTGAAAGAAACTGAGACTAGATAAAATAACATTGCAAAGATTTCTTTTATGAGCATTCTCTGTATTCATCAACATAACAGGACATTTGAATTTCAATAATAATAGTAATGATTAGTGTGTACAACTGAATTAATTGATAAATTTTCATGTTACTAATGTTTGACTTTTCACTTTCTTAGTTTGTTATTTTTTCTTTCAAGTCTTCAAACGTTTTGATAAAACGTTAATATCATCGTTATTTAAGACTTTTTGACAGTGCACAAAATCAAACGAAGGCTTTTCAAGTTTCTTAACTAGAACTTGCAATACTCACCTAATATAATCAGTGACTTATTCTTTTACTTATGACTTCTTTGATTTAATAGATTACAACTTTAAATCAGGATCATGAAAGATTTATTCATCATGCAGGAATCAACAAAATGTTAGATTAAGTGGTTTTGTCGAAATTTTGAATGATACTTATTCACTTTCCAAATGTTACTGTGCTCATCATGAAGCCTAAAGCTTTTTGGGAGAAGGGTAGTGTATAAATGCATGAGAGGAATCCAGAACGATGAAGAAACATCTAGCGACGGTTTTTTTTGGTTTTAAACATTAGTTCATAACTTTACTTAATTTCAACTGAAACCGGAGTTCCCAACAAACTAAAACTTTACTAAATCGTACTGATTTTTGTTTTCTCAATCTACACTACGAATTTTTTTCTTAATTTTTTTCTTTTTCTCTGTTTACACTCAACAACAAAAAACATGTCCATAGCAAACAGAATAATGGACGTGATTTAGTTATTATTTTTTTCATTTATATGAAAATTTCATTGACATCTTCATCTATAACTGACAAAAGTTCATGAATATGTACGGGAGGTAAATTCAAATTTCTCCCATCCTTTATTCAAACTACAATAGATAGACACTACTAAACAGTTTAGTTTACTTTCCATAACAGATTATCAAATGATAAACCATTCAAAAGCTAGAAGCATTAAACCGGTGGTCTGTATCAGTGTATGACACCTCAGAAGTTTGTAACCATGTCTGATCTAGAGGTCAAACACTAAGCTTTTAATCTCGAAAAAGTAGCTAAAAATTTAAACCTAAATCAAACAGCCGGAGATAATCAAATATTGTACTTTGTAAGCAGAGAGTATAGGACGAAGGGACTTCTTCACACCTTGTAAATAAACGCTACAGAAAAGGAAAAATCCTCTTCAATGATTCTTTGGCAGCTACTGTCAACTAAATGATGTATGTACTTTGGAAATATTTGTAATATTCATTTCTATTTTATTCATAATCAACTAAAATATGTGATCGACTAGTTTTCCATGATGTCTGTACGGAGAAATGAAATCATACTAATCAATAAACTTTACCTTGAACTTAAGGGTATTATGCCAAATGTTATTTGAAAGCTCAAGTTTTATTGGACAGCTAATACTTCACAATGAACACAATCTATCATGTGCATTTCGATTTCAACTGGCAGTTGATCATGCGAATTATTTTTATCTATGGTATATGTTTTATTAAACAGTATAAATAAACAAATATCTATATCTGTTTCTATAATAGATAAAACAAATATTTATAAAATTGTAGACAATAAGAACATATTACTCAGTAAACAAATAATTGTGTTTGTTTTTATAGCAAATAGTTTAATGACCACATAGTCGAAGTATGTTTATCATAGAAATGAGCATTCAAAAGAAATATCCAAATATTATTCAAATACTTTAATCTATACTTATCACTATGTATATATCTATTCATCTGTCATATAACCTTCATAAAAGTAAACACTAGATCGTTATGTAACGCTACTTAGATGAACGTAGTTGATACTTGGTGCTAGTAGAATTGATTTATTGTTTCAGAGTGTAGTTACAAGTTGAAATCAAACTATTTAAAGAAAAATTTTGTTTGAAAACTGAATAAACTTCATACGGTAGGTCGTTTATCACATGACTGATAGAAATTTTTCCTGTATAGAAAAAACGACTAAAAAGATTTACAGTCAGTGAATAAAATTCAAGGGTATTTGTTATGCCCTTGTAACCTTGAATACGCTAATGTTGTGCTTTCCTTATATCTAATCACTTTCTTTCTATTTATTGTTGGTAAACAACAATCATCAGAAACCCCACACCTATTAAATAAGTATGTAGTAGAGGTATTGAACCTTTTTGATATAGTGACCACCTGCATAGCCTAGTCTTAAAAACTAATAAATGAAAATAAATGCTTTATTCTTCTGATATTGTTTTATTTAACACGAGAATAACTCCTTGTGACACTAGAATAAAAGGGAATAAAAAACGACCACATATGTTGTTTAGGTACGACTGGGTTTTAATTGAATATTTTTTCGGGGTAGGGAAGATAAAAACTGCTCGTTACCTGGAAGTACTTTTGTTCGTTCACTTCATTACTATTATTTATTCTAATAGTTGGTTGAATACAGGTTTTAGGCATGAAAATCCTTTTATAATTTTTAAGATATATATCTAAATATTATCAAATACTCAACGATGTCATATGGACTTTTTTAATAGTGGCGCACTTGTGGAATAGGTTGAGTTGATTTAGTCAAGTAGAGGAAAAACGACAAAACAAGAGGAAGAAAATGATAAAACTAAATAATAATGGAGTTATTTGTCAGTTTTAGTTACTTTCTATTCATAAAATCAGTGATTTTTATTTCTGCCGATTCATTTTCCTCTATTTCAATTAATATTGACTTTTTTGAAGGTGTATCTATGTGCAAAATGCATACTTGATAGAACAGAAATTCACTGAAGCAAAATATTTATAGTAATCTAGCAAAACATTTCTATTTTTAGAAACTTATCTAAGGGGAGTCTGATTTTATGTTACATTTAATGTTAACTATATACAGTTTTTTTTTCTCTCATTTAGATAATTTCTGTTATGCATAAAGAATTTAGATTAGTAAGTCACCCACTGACACACACACATACGTGTATTAGTAACATTATTATATCAAAAGTTATTCATGTGAAAAGTGATTTGGGCAGATTTCAGAATCTAAGCGTGCTCTTAGGACATGAAAACAACTTTAGGGAATTGCAAGTCTAAATATATATTTAATGTACGACAAAATTTGAGTTGTTTTGTTTTTGGTCAAGTTTATTTTCAGACATAACAATGATTAAAATTATGAGATAAACATTGTATTCAATAGTCAATTTAAAAATAGTGCTAAATGGAGATTAACGAAAGTGTTACTTTTTTAAAATTCAGATTGTTCGACAAAATCTAAATGTATTCCAGCACAGTTTTTATAATTTTACAAATTAAAACTAGGTATCTATCTTTTCAAAGATTATCTCTTGACTGATTAATGAAGATTGATTCTGTTTCTAATATTTTGCTATTGGGACAGTTTACTAAATTAATAGACATCTACTGAAGTTATGCACTGCTTGTAAAGACATTTTTAAATTAATTGAAAATACTTTGCTTTAAAAGTCAACAGTAGTTAAATATTTAACTAGTTATCACTACAGAATGCAAAACGGAGGTTTATTTTAATTAAGCAGTATAGTACGACAGTGTAAAACTAACTCTAGTGTCATTATGTCTATTTCAAACGTGTATTTATCACCTCCGCAGTTAACATATTTACCAGCCCATAGCTAAAGTTACTTTGATCGATCTCTGAATAGTAACTGACGTCATTACCCTTAGCCTGTCACCATTAAACATATGATGGTGTTGCCTTGTTTTTATTTGAATTTCTTATTATAAACTTTTGTCAATCATTATAAAACAATCTTTCACAACTGGGGAATAATACAAAGATTATCTGTTGTACAATGATTTCGTGTAAAGAATGAATTATTTTTTTGGGATATTTTGATGTTACATAAAGTAATATTTTAAAGTTGTTTACGTGATTACTTCTTAACGATCAAATGACCACTAATAAAAAATCTATAATGTTTACCAGCTTTAACTATTCATATAGTTTTTGGTGTTAACCTTTAAGGATTGTGCCAATAGTGAAGGTCAAAATGTTTGATCAAAACAAGAAATTGTATCCTTTAATTCATATGAGTTCTAAATAATTCTATCAGCTGATTGTTGAACTAATGCAAATTGTCAGTCTTTATCTAACAGAATAATGTCTCCTGTCTCAGCAGTACTAAAAGGGATTTCAAACAATGTTTTATATTATAAAACATGTGACTCTTTATCTATTTCCTTTGGAAATAGATCAGATTATTTCTTATGACAATGAACTTTTTCCGGGTCTTTAAAACTTAATATGTAATCAAATTTAAGAGAGTATGCAGAAACCACTATTAAGTTTCATAGTTAACAGTTTAAAGTTACTTGATTTGATAATTGTTCATTAAGTATTCCATAAGTTTATTTCCGGTGTGAATCATATAATTAAATAACCATTAACCACAAGTTGTAGAATAAAGCCGTTGGTTTGAAAATCATTATCATCCAAGATATATATTGTTCTTCATCATTTCTTCCATATAATCTCATATATGAAAAATGTTCATAATACCAGGATCTGATGATTCTGCTACATGGGGATAATATTGTTGGTAAATATTAAATACTTTAGGATATCTATCAAATGATTACAAGTAGTAAAAAGTAATAAACCATATTAAGAAAAATGAAACCTAAGAACTATATATCTCTACTGATTAATGAATAGTTGTGATCATAGGATAATTTGAATACTTATAAATTAGTCATTCCTTAATAGACCTTGTGAAAGTCGCATTTTAAATCAATGAATTAAACACTTGAAGGTTCATCTATATTACCAGTTATTCAAATGATAAAAAATGGAATAAAACCCTTTTTATCATAGATTTACGTAGAAATTAGAACTTTATATTTGTGACTGTTGGTTTATTAAATTGTAGCATGGAACAAAACTACTGAATTGCTGAAATTCCAATTAGAATAAATTCATCAGTAAGCACAATTCTGTCACTTATGCTTGCTAAACTTATCGCTTCTCAAAAATTAAAAATAATTATCATCTCCATATATACTACATTTTAATAGTATTTAGTGCTGAGGGATTTTAAAACGCCTGTTCTGAGAATATTTAAACACTGATGTTCTAATACTGTAATGATTAACAATGTTATCAATGTGATTTCAACACAGGAAGTATATATATATATATATATATATATATATATATATATATATATATATATATATATATATATATATATATATATATATATATATATATATATATATATATATATATCAACAAAGTTTAATTACGTTGGTTTATGTAAGGAATAAAATCAAGATGATTGACTTGAATATTGGCTAAAAATATTTTTGAATGAAAGACAGTTATAGAAAATCGTTTGATTATAGAATAATGATAAGTATCTGGTTTTATTCTCAATAGTAATAATGAAAAAAACAATGAATCCAGTTATGCTTATGCAACTGATAATATCTAGCTAGATTCAATATATTAATTGTTTTACACATTTCTAAACATTGTCAATTATTACCAAACATTAAAACTTTAATTAGGTCATTTTCAATCGTTTAACTTAAACTATTCATAGTATTTATTTTATTGAAATTTAATCATTGTAATGCATAAAATGAATGGATTTATTAACATTTACTACAACAGATTCTATGATTTGATATAAGTGATTGATATCAGCTGCCTTTCTTTATTTAATGGATAAATTTACCTTACAAATAATACCTTAAAAAAATTGTACAGTAGAGTTAGTTCCTCTTGTAGGACCATTTATTCCGTACAGAAACTTAACATTTAAGATTACATCTAAAAAGTCATAAAAGTCTATAGAGATTTTCTGTATATAAGGTCAACGATAATTAAAACTGTAAAGTGACTAAGATCTTATTATTTTCTCAGTAACATCTATAATGCTTTACTAAGTGATTAAAATATAAAACCTGAGAGCTAATAAGTTATTACCTAATTCTTATGGACAGTATACAAATTATGGAATAGGACTCAAGTATAATACTATTAGTGCTTTTAGCAACAAAAAAAATAATCCAAACAGTACAATAAAACAAAAAATTGTATCAGTATATTACGTTACATTGTCATTCGTTGTTCATGCCTCAGTAAGGTAATTAAAATGTTATGAGTCTATATGCCACTACCTATCTTAAATTCTGTAACCGTGTGATTATTCCTTGTATCGTATAAATTGTAAAAAAAGGAAACCTGATTATCGATGTTTATTCCTGCGTTTACAAAGTATCACATTGGTAATGTGAAAGGTTATTGAATATTAGTTACCAAGTGAAGATTCGTGTATTTAACCTAAGGTCACATTTATAATGTATTAGTCTGTAGTAAATAAGAGAAGAGTTTAAACTAATGACTCGATAATGAAGAATCAAAATGTTTTAGTCAACAAAATGCGTAATGGTAATACTTTGTTCTCTATTTATTTCAAATTTAAACACTAATGAGGAGTCCCACAATAGGACAAAACGGTTGTCCAGTGCTTTCAGGTTTTCCATGGTGATCTAGCTTCAATTGATTCATGATCTCAATGATTAAAATTAGTTTGTGTTTAAATCTGAAGAAATAAAACAGGTCTATTGCTGTACTAATCACGGCTATTAACATCCAATTAATATACACAAAAGATGTACATTTTCCATGAAAAATTATTTGGATCTAAACCTTTTTATTGAATGAAATTGATCGGACAGTGAGGAAACGTTAGCTGTTCGTTTGCTTTTTATATGATCCTAGAAAGCTGAACTTAATTCAGATTATTAACGATGTTGAAAGTATGACGTAAACGTTTACTGGTAGACATTAATTTTAAAGCAAGATTTTGATGAGATTTAGCTTCTCTTTATAAACTATCTTTCTTTTAATATTGATTGAAATTCAGCATATAAAAATAACTATTGGCAGATGAAATGAAACAGTTTTCTGTCCAATTAGTGAGCCAATTCAAAGATTTCAAATCACACGTGATACATGTTGTTTTTTGGATGAAATTGAAAAGTTATTTTGTCAACGAAATTGTTATTAAAACGAAAAAATCCACTTATATATATGTATATAAGTATATTTGCAGAAAATCCTTATTTCGAGTAGTTGTGTTATGTTTGTTATCTTTTTATTTTTATCTGTTATATTCTGTGGAACGGGGATAAAGTTAAATGAAAAATTTAGAGGGACCAAGGAAAAAACAAATGTAGGAAGAAAAAGCAACTTTAAAAACACAAAACACTGTTTTATCAATGTAGGACTAATTGAAAGTAAAACTCGTTATTTTATGAGCAAATTATTGAAAACCAAAGAGTACTATTAGAAAGTTACTTTGTCTATCTAAGCAGAGATGAATAGCGGTTAGTAGTGGAATTCAGAACACGTGTCTCGTTCCATTTGGAACTCGTCATCTAGATATACCTTTATCCCAGAGTCTATGTTCAACCCGGGCTTCGGACTCAACGCTGTTCGTTTCAAAAGCCATTGCGTTATCCACTTAGAATTGGACATCAAGTCTTGGATCTATGTGCATTCACTCGGTGAGTCTCATGTAGGACGAAACTGATGTCCTAAATTTCGTGTCCATTCACCATCTCTGTGCTTGAAAATACTTGTAATTTAATCGAAACAGTCCACACACGATGCACATATACCAAAAAGAGATTGATCCATTGCAGTCCTCAATATCAATGGGAAGATTCATATAAATGATTTTTCCATAGTGTGAAAATTCTCAATAGTCCCTGTCAACAACCATTAATGGGTTCAACCTAGAGCTATTAGTTTTTTTGACTATGAAGTAAAAATTTGTTCGGCATTATTTGAACTTTAGTCAATTCTAACTGGTCATCAAGTATGTAGAATACTGAACAACCTAAAAGAATAAAAAGAATTCACAGTGCTCTATGATTTCTAATTTTGCTTGAAATATAATCTTCAAATTGGATTAATTTTTACCAGCCACCCGACTGAGTTACATTTTTTATATTTGATGTTCAATTTACCGATGATGCGATATTATCATCTATTTTAATGACTATTTGTTGGTAAATTCATTTAGTCAGTATGTTTTTCTGCACATAAATTATCAAACGATAAAAAGAAATGTATAAGGGAACAAAAAAGCTTATCCACATTTGTCTGATTGCCTAAATGCTGATTGTAGGATATTTTTGAAGGGGTTAGAAAGAGACACTACTGATTTCAGTCAAAATACTCATTTTAGCCGTGATAAAATCTGAAAATTTTGATTTCATTATAAATTAATGTCAAGTGGAGAATTACTGAAAACTGAGGAACACTAGATACCCATCACATTTTAAGTTTGGAGCACCTCAATAATATATGTACACTAATAGACATCAACCTAAAACCCATGACTTTTTAGCTTCACATTCTTTATGACGCAACCGATTATTGATTAAATAGTTCATATTTTTTTATCATCTGATATGACTCTGTAATAATATCATTGTTTAACGAGTTGCCGAGGTGACAGATCGGTTATTATGAAAAAAAATAAACAGTATTATAGATTCAAAATTATTCGTACGTTTTAATGAAGGAAATTGTATTTAATTGAATAATTTGTATAGTTGTGTATTATAGGCTAGATTTCATTAGAATATATTTCCGGTCAGAGTTGAACGTTCTTCTGATAGTCAGAATATACGAGATATAATTTAATAAATAAGACTGGTCTAGAATAAGGAAAGCGAACATATGATTATGAAATGAAACTTAGTAAGTTAGTAACAATGGTAATCGAAAAATTCTGAGTAAAATGGAAGTATTTTTGGTAACGTAGTAGTGAAATATGAAAATAAATAAACTAATTAAAACTAACGTCATGATTATTATAGGGGTATACAACATATTACTTTTATACCAATAACTCGAATTTTTAATTGTAGATGGATGAAATAGCTTTAAGCATATACCTCGCAGAATTTAACCACGTTTTGTAATTGTTATCAGATGATGAATCAAGGACTGAGCGTTTTGTGTCCACTATATGATGAAGAACGTGTCGTTGTCTCTTGATAAATCATACTAGTAAACGCTTTTGAATATTGACAGAGAAGCAGTTCCGACAAAAGACCTAAGTACTTGACTCCACAGGAGAAAGTCAATACATTAAATTGAGCAGTCGTTGTAACTTATCTTTCACGCGAAATTATCTAAGATGATATTAAATTGAAAAATGATTTGCTGCATTAAAATATCTTTTTATCTAACCTATTCAAACAAGTTTCAGCATATCATCAGTACTATCTATCATAAACTGAAAGTTTGCTTGGTTTTTTGCTAGGAAATGATATGTCTAATTTGTTCATTGTTATAATTGAATATTCCTCGCATTTCATAAATCTCCTTCGACGAAAAGTATTTATTCACTCCATTTAAAATTTATCCAAACAAATTTCAAATCACAACTCACCAAATTAAGAGACACAGTTATTCATTGATCAATAATTTATCAAATATACCTAGTATTGTGTTGCTTTTAAAATAATTCCATAGAAACGAATTCTTCAGTTAAATAAATTGTTGTACTTTCTATATTTAATCATTATCTAGATAACCAAAATTGTTTCTATGCAAACTAAATTTGTGAATTATAACAATGAAATCAATTTTAGAAAAGTTGATCTTATTTCCCAATTGTTATATATTCTAGATAAATTGATGTATTCAAAAATTATATATTTCCCTATGCCTAAGGCCAATAATTAAATAATAGAAAACTTTTTCATTCAAAGTCACATTTCGGTAAAGTATAATTTTATTTATTTATTTGAAAGGTAATACTCATTTGACACTAATATCAATTGATGAAGCATTGAATTACTATGTTGTTTAAGTTTAATAAATTCACTGGAAAAAAAACGAAAGAATTTTTCATCAGTTTAAAACTTTGTACGGTCATTAATGTACAAGGTGTAAATTTTAAACTAACATGAAATGAATACTTAAATGTGTTCACTGTTTTTCAATGATTTTTGTTTTTTAACAAGATTTTAATTCATGTTTGAAATTAGCTCAACATCTTTTTTTCTTTTTAATAGTTGAGATCATGAGCCAATTGAAGCTAGATCACTATTGGAAAACCTAGAAGCACTGGATGGACGTTTCGTCCTATTGTGGGACTTCTTCACCATTCCATGGTTGTCTAGCTTTAATTAACTCATGATCTCAACTATTGAAAAAGTTGCTAGGTATCATTGTCAAGGATTGATTTGATAATTTCGAGTAAATTGAGCATTGGGTAGATTGTTCTAAATAAATTGATATATTTGTAGTATCCCAATGAGTAGGAAAATTAGATTTTCTGACGTTTCGTGACTCAGTGCAAGTCACTTCTTCAGAGAATAAATAACCAAATTAAAAAAGTTACTATAATATCCACAAAAATCCCTTCTGATATTAATTACTATTTTTTATTGGAAAATTACATAGTTTAATTGGTTTTTTAATTGTATGATAAACTTTCAAATAAGACAATGAGAATCAAATTTAATTTTTGCCAGTATTTCTATTATTTATTTATCCTTATGTATATAAACTTTCCTTTCATTTAGACGGAACAATATATCAATAAATAAACTGTAAACTACAGAATACTTAGAAGTGAGTTCAATATGTTTAGTATTCTCTGTTAATGTAAATTATTATATTTTCATGATCCAATTTTTCTTGAAGGGAATATGAAGAATTAAAATCCATCTTGTATTCTGCTTAGTAGAGATTTGTATTTGAAGTGGATGATTTAATGGTGAAGTTGTGTTTTTTTTTACACGAATAGTTTACATCTCAAACGTTACGTTAATGTTCTTGTAATAATGCTTAGAATGATAATCAAAGCTTCATAATCAAAACTACTCAACAGAAAGAATGCAAAACCACTGAAAAACCAGATGGTTTCTAAAGAAAACTAGGTGTACAATTTCAGAATAGAGTTCGTCTTTTTTCATGTAATCAAAGCGTATGATCTCGCATTCAAATTTTAAGTATTTGAGAGTAGTATTGGTATATATAAGCATTTATGTGCGCATAGTCTTAGGTCATCTTCAACCTTTTAAAATGTACAATAAGTGTGTTGTATCCAGTACTTTTATTCAATTTTCCATTTATTTAATGAATGGGTGCTTTGCACAAGTGTGATTTTGATTTCACGCCATATCTTTAGTAATATGTGTGTTTTTTATTCTCACGCTGGGCTGCGCTGCAGTTATATCTTTTCGTTACAGGTCAAGCTAGATCTAGACAATTAGGATGAAGTTCCTAACGAAAATTACACTGTTATATGCAGAACTTGCTTACTAAGCAAGTGACCAAAAAGTACGCACCTAGTGTACATTGATAACGTTGTGGGTAACCTCAGACATGTAAATGTAGTTTATTTAGTTACATTGTCAGACATTAGATATCATTATTTTAACAGTACAAAGATGAATTAAAACTTCTCCCTATTGCACAAACTAGTACCTATCTGGACTCAGTAGCTAAGTGGATAACGTGATGATGTTTGAAGCTAGAGGCAATAGATTTGAATCCCAGAATGAACATCAAATGCGTGATGCGTGAACACCTAGCTGATCAGTCCCAAACAGGTCGAAACGCGCGTTCTGAGTTTCACTGCTAACTACGATCTATCTCTTCCTGAAAACATCTGTGAATTAACAGCAATATCAAGGCAGTCCGCACAGGATGCACATATGTCAATAAGAGACTGATTAATTTCATTCCTAAACATCAGTAGAAACATTCAAACAACCAATACAAAAATGAATTGTCATTATTTTGTATTGTGTAAAACAATCATTCAGTAATATAAACGTCTTACTTCATTGTCTCATCCATTCTTTATTAATCTTTGCTAAACCAAAATTACGATCGGAAAATTAGTAATCAATCAATTGCAATAACTATTTATAAGTATTCTGTACATAAATCAATTACAGAATTGTAGAAACAAATAATTTTACTGATTAATTCTGATGGAGAAAACCGGTTCATTAATTAATTTAATAGTAAATAAGTCAAGTATATTTCTATTTCAACTGTTATGTTTGCATACAACTACTTATATGCTTTATTAAATTTTTCATGTATGATATGTACAACACTCAATGTGTAGTTATGGTAACGTTTTATTCATTGCAAAAAAGAATAAGGATATTAATTAACCATTGGGAAAAAAATAGGGTTTTTTATTTACTTTTCTTATTTTATTATAATTTATATGAAGTTTTAATTGAATTTGTTTATAACATGAAAGAATAGTAACAATGGTATTTAGTTCACGTGACACAATCCATATACAACTGGAAAAATGTGTCACATACTGATTAATCTACTAAATGATTGTGAACTACGAGAGATATATTATTGCTAGTCGGCAAACAACTGAATTCTATTTATTATATAGAACAGAGAAAATGAAATATTTATTTTTAATATTCGTCGGGATTGTCCCATTTTTATAAAATAGTTTATAGGGTGAATTGACTAAAATTAAAACTTTTGATAATTGGATACCGTTTAAACGCTTTGAAAATCACACTCTCATTGTGTTGTTTGGAAACTTTTTTTATTCTTTCTATAATGAAGGCTATAGAGGCTGGCTATTTTAGAATCATAAATTATTGCGGAACAGTTATTTAATAGTGTTCTCTGATTATTAATGGTTATCTAGATAAAACCAGTTTACTATTTAAACTATTTTCTTGTTTCTATTTGCCAACTATTCATTAGCTAAAAACAATCGTTCCGATAAACAGTAATCCAATATCCTTTTAACAATAAAGTTCGTATCGAAACATTAGATAACTACTATCTTTGCTTTGAAAAGGTAACTTATTTAAAGAACTATTAACAGTTAGTAGTTAATGTAAACTGAATATTTGTCTTAGGATTTAACACAGGATAGATTAGGTGTTTGGATTATTCAATTTTAATTTTATTAGTGCATATTTTAGTGACATAACTAAAGTATTTTACAGGAATTCTTATGAATATTCACCTAATGCTAAAAAAGTCCGCAGCTTGTATTATTTCGCGTGAAGGGCGTTTCGACAGCTGTCTCATCGTATTTTGGAAATGTGTCGTACGGCATTCGACGACTTGCTCTGCTCCTCACCTTTCCTGTACGCGAGCCCAACTGGCTACTCCAGTATATATATATATATATATATATATATATATATATATATATATATATATATATCCCCTAGAAGATCAAGTCAACAATGGCCTGTGGCTCATTTCTTGTTAGATAGTCTTGTGTACTTATCGTTTCCTCGACTTCTGGTTGGCTTAACACGTCATAATTTTTTCAGCTCAATGAGCTTTTCGAGATATATCGTATCCATTAATTTATTTACAAGATATCAGCTTTAAAGTTAAACTATGGTGACATTGAAAATTTGGTCAGTTGAATTCAATCAATAGATTTGAACCCAATTATTAAATGCAAGCTCATTCACTCGAATTTGCTCAACAAGTTTTATATGACGTCTATTAACGGTCTATTCGATTATCTTACCAAATTAAGTACAACTGTATAGTAGATTGATGACATAATAGTTAATGCGTTCGCCTTTCAATTACTGACTTGATGCTTTCTATCCTACTGACAAATGGCCACAATCTGTGACTCGGAGTCGGTGTTAAAATTCAATAAACTGTATTTAAACCAACTTTAAATCCAATAACTTAGTTAATCTGGATTTATTTAATAAAATTTTCATTTTGGGAATTAGTTAACAAAAACTTAAATTATGCATTTTTCGAATTTATGTAAATTTTTTCTCATAATGAACTGTACATTATCAGCGAAAAGAATCGTTTTACAGCAGTGAGTATGTAAACGAAGGGATGATCAATTGTGAAACGTGTATCAGTATAGGGTTGTGGAGATTGTTGAGCTTTTATTTAGATCATGAACCAATCACCATTGAAAACCTGAATGGAATTGGATGACCAGTGCTTCCAGGCTTACAAGGGTGGTCTAACATTGATTAACTCACGATTTCAATGAAACTCAATAATTTCCACAACCCTATATCGGTAATTATCATGTACTTACTAGTAACTAGCGTCGACAGAAAATTTTCAGAGTTCTAGTAAGAAGCCGTTACCAGTGGAGTTCAACCGTGTTGGTTGTGAGGCAGTTACCCACAAAAGACAATGGGAGATGGTCATGCACCATCGTGGAATGATTGAAGTTAGACGATAACACCTTTGGATCCCGATTCAGTAGTCTAGAGTCGAAGAATTTGCGTCAGATCGAGGGTCCTATGTTCGAGTCTACCGGGCGAAATTATAGATGAGCAGTGATGAAGTGTCACATATTAGGACCGGACGGTCGTCTAGTATTTCCAGGTTTCCAATGCTGGTCTAACATTGATTGGTTCATGATCCTAATTAAGTGTACATCTTGTTTACGGTAGCCTTCAATGTATTGAGTAAAACTGATGGGTCTAGAAATTGAATATGGTCAATTCACTTAGTAATTTGGTACGATAGTCTGTTGTATCTATTGCCTGTTTAAACATCCGCCAGAAAATATTATACTTTGCTAAACTAAATTCACTTCTACAGTTTTTTACGTAAGTAAGCAATGTGATCGTGTTTCATAAATTTGATAACTAAAAGTCTAAGGAATAAAATAGGAAGTGATTATTTAGTGACTAATAAGTCAATAATCATTAGGATCAGTTACAGATTTAACGGCTGAATCTTAAGTAAAACTTAACAACATCAGGAGTCTGTACCCCAGCGACATCCTTGATTTTCCTAGATTTTCAAACACACATTACGGATTCTTATCAAAAAACGTCAAGAGTGACAAAGTCATTGATTTGCGTCATTCGTTTCTGAATGTTTAACGCAAAAAAGTTTTATCGCTTCCTTTTTCATCGTTATTAAACAATCTAATAATGACTGGCGCCAAAATAAAGTAATGAATAGTTGGAAAAACGTTTCCTGCACACAAATATGACCTTTAGGTCAAGATTCAGTATTTCTTAATATCTAGAACAAAATTATTTAGTTATTATTTGATAAACACCAGTGGAATTATTAATTGTTTTAATTGTGTAAAAGGCTATTTTATCATATTTGTACAAATCAAAATAGAACTGAAACTCATCAGTCAGACTTTACTGACTTTATGTTTCCGATTGCATAAATGTTAAATATTTTCATTAATTCCCCAGTAGCTTCTCATTCGAACTGTATTAGTGTAAGTGTACACACATATACAAAAACTGTCAGTTATTCTGTCTATATTTTTCTCCATTTCCCCACATATATATATATATTGTCTGGCAAGTCAAATTTACCGCGATCAATAAATGTAGGTAACACGGATGAATTATGTTATTTGCTTGCTTGTTTAAATTAAAACCCACTCATTTTATTCGATTGAGGCAAAGATTTAACAATAAAATAATTGTAAGTATTGGAGATTGAGTGTAGTTAAAATCATGAACCGATCAGTGTGAGACTACCATTGAAAGCCTGTCCAGTGCTCCCAGGTTTTCAATGGTAGCCTAACATTGGTTGGTTCATGATTTCAATGAGATGAAATAATTCTGATCTATAGCTGACATTTGTTGACGGATAGGATAGTTACTTTATTTGTAAGTTTGGTAATGTTTGTCTGTAGCACGTCCATAAACTCACATGCATGTCAGAAACTAGAACTTATAGAGTAGACTGTACCATTCAGAACAGAAACCATATAACAATAATTCACAGTATAACAATCTTCAGTTAAATTAATCAGTGAATTACTGTATTATTGCCACTATCAAGGATCATCACATCTCATAAGAGCTTTAAGTGATCAAACCTAAATAAAGTCACCAATGAGCATATAATTAGTACTAGTATGATTGCTAAAATAAATTTTAATGAGATAAGAGAGCTAAATTATTTGCCAACTGTTGAAGTTTTAAAGAAAATTTCAAAATCACCGGTCGGCTTAGTCAAAGATATTTGGTTGGGAAAAACAGTCCACTTTAAGTCACATATGCAGAGAGTTTTAAGTATTTGTTGTCAAGTGTGTCAATCAAAACAGATAATACTTAATAAAAAGATGACAGTGAACAAATAAGTAGATCCTGATCAAGTTTATTAAGATTTATACACAAATTACATGCCTATAGTAAAATTGTTTGAGCATAATATTTTGTATAATTTTACATTATATACAGTATGTAGTAAGTTCACTGGGTCGGCGCTTGTAAACTTCTGCATTGAGACCGATGTTTTTATGAACTTAAAATATTATAGTGTTAACAAAAACAGTGACCCACTATCTTTTTATTAAACGATATCCGTTGGTTGAAGTACTTCTTGCCACTGTCATTACTAGCTGCTCTCAGATTCAAATAAAATAAACTTCAAAAAATGAAGGTACTACTGTTTTGTTTCCGAGCGGTTACCTTAATTCTTAACTTGGTCTAAAAACTCCATTATGTCATGTGATTTAGGGCAATGTTATAGTTTTTCAGAGACCGCATTAGGTTCACCAAGATTTGTCTATATGGCTTTCTGATGAGTGTCGACTAGCCTGAAATCTAGGAACAGGGTGTTTTGTCGATCTCTCCCAACTATCTAACAGCAAAAAATAGTACACATGATGTCCAGTCATCCACACTGGCGGTCATATTGTGACTTGGTTGATGGGACTTGATCATCAGTAAGGTCTAGACAACCTGGAGTTGGTTACCACTCAGCGAGGATATCTCAGTCTTATGGAAGATAAGCCTGAGCCCAAATTTCTTAATAATAACATATTGAACACTAAGTGTAAATACCACGGAGAGCATCCGTCCCTTAAAGATTTTAGATATACCCTGTTAACAAGTACCAACTCACACAAAAATTAATAAGTTACAGAAAGCTCATTGTGATGCGAGGTCAAGTCGTCCATCAACGACATTACAATTTAATCGACAAAATTTGGTCAATATTAAGTATCAGACAATATAAAAGTGGTTACGACTAAGTAATCATTTAATGTAATTTACAGATAAATGATGATAATTTCGTTTAATTGGAATGATTGATACCTTTTATTCACCAAATCAGTGTATGATGAATATCTTTCAACTGGTTTTAAGAAGCAACTTTATACGACTGTACTTCGTTCATATTAATCAGCTAAGATTACAATGGAAACGTTAGTTTTAGATTTTCAACATCATTCTAGTTTATCATATGTAACTAACTTCACAAACTAACCTTACTCTAGTGTCGAATTGAGTAAATTTGATTTATTTTAAATCAGAATTGCATAAAAAACTTGTGTACACTGTTAACCAGTATGATGAGATTTTCATTTCACAGTAAATTAGTTTACAACAATGTGTCTGAACTTCACTCAACGATCATGTTATAATTTGTCGTTTGAAGGCTTATTGTCTTGGCTCTTTTAATGCTACTTTTTGTATCTGGTCGTCGCTGAGTTTTATGTCGGAAACGTTTATCACTTATGGTCGGAAGGAGGGACCTCTGCAATACTCATGATGCGAAAGTAAGAACACAAAGACTAGTATAAGTGGTGATTTATTAACCCCAAAACACGACGACGACGACTCTAGTAGAAAATACACTCATTTATATATTGATTGTGCACCCATTTTGATTAATAATTAGGATGAAATCACATATATGGAAAATACCCAGTTACCACAAATCACATACTGATCATAGTTCATGTCAATGGAATACAAGAATATCATATATTATACAGAATAAAATATCACACGAGAAAAGAAAACAAATACTACATTGAGTAATCATTACATTGAATCAAGACGGAAGTAATCTTGAACTAAACTCATAATGAGTAAATCAATCGAAAATTAACTTTCCTTTCCATCATATCAGATCACATCACCCATCCCTAATGTTTTTCGATCCCAATTCTTTACATTCACTTATGTCAACTGTTTCACACTAATGCGTATTTGGCTATAAGCAGCTGATGAGAAACCACGAAAACATAATGGATTCATATTATTCTTCATCAATATTCGTTCTGGCTTGATTTAAATTCATAAAGAGAACTAGTTGCATGAAACGATATGTCATTTTAAACGAATCTATGTAGAATTGGTCTATAACAGAATACCTTGGAGTTATGTTAGTTTTATTAATATAAGACAAGTTACCACTCAATATCATCAATGCTATACATGCATTGATTTCCCACCAATTTGATTTCACAAGATTTATCATTATGTCTAAGATACTTTGTTTCTCATCCTATCATAATTAATTACAATCATAGTGTATTCTCATCTAATAAAGCAAATCCCACCTATAATTTAATCCATAAACTGAAAACTAGTGATACAAAATGTAAACATATATAATTAATTAGTATTAATTTATATGTACACATCGTCAGGTGAAATTACATTTTAGATATTACGAATGTACAATAAAAATGTTTTTCCATATTCAATATAATATTAAATCTGTATAGTTAAAATACCTCCTAATTTGATTAACAAATTTCATTAACTGAAATCTGTAACATATACAAAAATCTCCATAAAGCCATTTCATACATTAAAGATCTGATACTTATTCATAACCCTATTTGGAACCGACTACTTAGAAACTTCTTATTGAAGGTCATGACCTGTTTAGTCGAGCAATTCAGAATGATATTGACTGGTGATTATACTATATTGAGTATTAATAGAAGGTTTAAAATGTAAGTCATTTAATTCCAGCACATATTGTGGATGATATAATGGTCTTTATAACACCTGAAGGCCTTAGACTGAACACTACTGCGGTAATTTATGCCTACTTATATGGAGTTGTAAACTAGAATAACACTATTATTCACTTGTTATGAATAATTCTCATACTGACGTCACTTTCTAAAGCTAATTTCATTCTAATTCACATTAATTAACACTGTGCAATTGTTTTTTTTTCTTGAGAACATAATTAAGTTAGAAGATAAGTATTTGTGTCTGCTCATTTGCTGGTATTGTTATAATCGAAAACCTAAAACTCATTGGTTTGCATCAGAAATCAATTATTTAACCTTTTTGACTCAATTACTTCCATAAAACTTTCTCTTCTTAATATTTAGATCACGAATATGAAAAGTGATGAAGATTTTATTTTAAAAACGAAGAGGACATTTTCACTATTTAAATCACGGACTGATCTTAGACAACCATTGAAAATCAGGAAGCACTGAGCGCTGGCTTAGTGATCTAGATGTTAAGCTCTCACCACGAAACTGAGGGTCTTGGGTTCGATCCCTGGCGGGATAGTAAATATACACCACTGTGGAGTTTCATACCAAGATGAAACGGCTATCAAGTATTTCCTAGTTTTTAATGACCCGTAATGTAATCTTTGAAAATTTAACAATCTCTAAAAAAACCTGTACAATAAAGAACTTTTATTTCAGTAGATATTTTAAACTATTACATCATAGCAGATGCTTTGCGAATTCGTTATAAATTAAATACGTTACTTACAAACAGATATTTTCATAATAATCAAGTGGATAAAACGTAGTTTAGATAAAGCCAAAAATACAGTTACAGGATATATATGACGCTAAAAAAATGTCATACCTATTGAATCACATGTTAATTTTAACATTGAAAATATTCTTTAAATGTTACAGTCAACTAGGTTACATTTCAACAACAGTTTATACACAGTCAATGCACATTTTCTGTAGTGTCAGTTAATCAAAACTAAAATTACTTTTATTTTCTGGACATTTTAAAAAGAGTATTATAGTGTTTTAGTTCACAACACGGACTGACCCTATATTGATTTTATCAACAAGCTGTTGAAATTCCACTTGTAATACATGGTTATTTAATCATTATTTCTAGCAATTTTCTTAATATTCTCTATGTATTTAACGGTATTGCCATGTAAAAGTCTTATTGGTATATATCAGATGTGACATGTTCCACTCCCAAAAATCGGTTAGTTTACACAGTCGAATAATCGAAAATAACATTTTCTTTACTCGTCGTCATTAATATAGGTGTGACTTTGTGAAACTAATTCAGCCTGATTTTGACACAGATGATGGTTTTATTTTTTCCATTATGATTAAAATTACTTATTTTGATAATTCAGGTTGGTTAGTTAACGTGGTACAATTCTAGACCACGATGTTAGTTGATTAGAGATAGTCGACAGGAAATCTTGGATTTGGGTTTCATACTAACTGGGATTCGTCAGCAAGATCGGTTGGTTAATTGGATTCATAGTGATACTATGTCAGTAAACGGTGATAAGTATTCATGTAAAAGAACTAATGATAGTTTCAAACAGGTGATAACAGTTTATACTACAACTTCGACATTGAATAGTTATCAAAAGATATAGCAAAAAATTAACCTAATTTTGTTAAGCAAAGCAATAAAAGTTTAATGAAAAACTCTATCAACTCGGAGTCGATTTAGTGATTTAATGACTAGTTACCACGAGCGTTCCAGTAAATCACAAACTGATAAAACTAATAGAATATCAAACATTGTATTCCGATATAATAGTATAAGCTGAGGCGTATATCATTCAGGAATTTTAAAACAGAACAAAATAGATCCATAGTGCTTATCCTTTCTCACTGGTTGATCAGTTGATATCACTTAGCCATTAGATTAGCTTACTTGTTTAATAAAACTTTCACGGAACCACTTATCTAAGACTTTGATTGTGCAATTATTAAACTATGTTAGATTCAGCATTATATTGTATTGTAATTGGTATAAACTTTTTTGATAGCTATTAAGAAAGCTAAAAATTTATTTTGTGTATCCCCAGTATCAAAAGTAAATTAGACTAAGTTGTCATTATATATTCAGCAACCACATTAAATGTCTTCGTTTAGTGTTATCAATAAAAACCATAGATACACATCTCTTTTTCGTTTTGATACTCCTATTAGAAAGTTATTTAAAACTTAATGAATGGTGTTAAGTAACTGTTATATTCTAGTTTCAGTCTTTTCAACGATGTGCACATACAATCCTACAAGGGATTAAATTCAGGATTGTTAAGTCACTTGGTGATAAAAATACCTTGTATAGTGATAAAGTGGGTAACAGATAAGCCTGATAATAAAGTCTTACTTTTACAAATTTTTAAATGACCTATGAGACTAATATCTAACATATGTTAACAAGTTAAATCGACTTTAATCATACATGTTCTTTACATAAATATGTTTTTTTTATACTAAATAACTGATATTTTCCCGGCAAGTTTTTCGTTTATTGGGACATTGAGTAAATTATTCGGGTTTGTAAGTAGTTATCACTCGAGCAGGCTGAAGCTATCTGCAACATTGTCATTGTTCAGTGACAGTATTACACCAAGTACTTTATCTGTTTCCGTTTATTTAGCCGGTAAGTGCTGCTATATCATAGTGTAATTTTCACCGTAAGTTTTAAATATCTGGAGTTATTCGCAACTGTTTGTTATGAACGTATCACTGTACCACCGTCTAATAAGCCGTATGTAAAGCATAAAAGCAATGAAAGTTAAGATCTGACATAAAATCTATAATAAGAACCACATTCTAATATACAACAGCTTATTATTAAATCAACGGAAAAACGAATAAAACACTAGATACAATATACTTATTGGATATTGAAAATGTTGGGAATACCGTCAGCCCTCAATTATAATCAGTTCAGATGATCAGTCACATTATTAGCACAGTTAAAATATCTTTTGTTTGACGCAACAAATGTCCACATTCCTAATGGATGATAAGTAATCGTCATTTAATGCTATCAATGATATCTTATAAGATCTATAAATTAACTTGAAATGTTTAACTATAAAATCTCCATTTTGTTAAACGTCGATCGATTGAAATTCTTGATGATTTATATATATACCTTGTCAATGGTTAAGGATACGTAATTAATATTGGCAGTACAACACTTTGTTGACAGCTTTTCCTTAAAATAAACAATTCGATTGAATTATTTGTTTCACTAGTATTATGTAGTATAGTAATGTAGTGACTAGTTCTAACATTAAGTGTAGACTTGTTATCGTAAAAAAACCTTCTTTAGTTTGAGATTCCTGAGCCATTGAAAAGCCGCCTCACACTAGATAAATGGATTTTACACTAATCTGGGGATGGAGATAAACTAAGATTGTACGCATATTCAAAGCCCGTTGATCTAAACGATTCGTTAAATGTCTTAACATGCAAGTTGTATTGTGCAAATATATCACATAATTCTGATAACCTTCGTCTTCTCATTGCATTGTTGAAACTAGCATCAGTTGTTGGTGTGAACTTTCTTTAACCATAAATCACAGTATTTGCAAATTAATAATGACATCTGTTCTGCATTCGTGATGATGAATCATGAAAATCCAGGTCAAAATAACTGGAAAATGAATATTAAATCTCTTGTATTATTTCATCAATCGTTTGACATCTGCCTTAAAATTTTCCTGTGGTTAATATTTCAAGAAACGTAAGAATACTCAGGTGATAGTTTCTGTACAGAGATTCAAAATCTTTCTTTTTCAAGGCTATACTTATGATCTGTTTTAATCATATATAATGTTATAGAAAAATGTAGTTATCTGCGTCTGAGATTTTGACTGTGTGATCAGAACCTCTTTGGAAAATCTACCAGCCTTCATCCCATGGCTCGATTAATCTTCTCGGTATATGTGTAGATATTTATTCATGTAAAGATACGGGAACCAACAAACGCAACGGTTCGTGACATAACGATTGATGAGATATTAAATCCTTAGTGGAACTAAAGGTTTCGCTTTCTTAGTGACGATAAGCGTGGGTTTATTATATCTTTCTGAACAGCGTTTACAGTCTTATAAACAAAGATGGATAATGGCTAACAGCGGAATCCAGGATGCGCGTTTCGTCCTACTTGGTACTGGTCAGCAGGATATACCTGCACCTCAGAGTTGATGTTCACTCTGGGACTCGAACTCAGTACCGTTCCCTTTAAACGCCACCGCGTTATTCACTTAGCTACTGAGTCCTTTTTTGCTTAGAATGTTTGTGAATTAAGGCAATATAGAGGCAATGTGCATAGTATGCACATATGCCAATAAGAGACCGATCAAGTGCTGTCCTAAACATCAATGGCAAGATTCAAGTAAACAATATTTAAACAATTAGTCCCTTTGATAAATTTCGATAATGCAATGAGAAGACGAAGTTTGTCAGAATTATGTGATATATTTGCGCAATACATTTCGAACAATCTGACCACACATACACTTGCTAAGAACATTTTTATATGAAAATTAAAAGGTCAACTAGAAAGGTTAAGAGTAAGTCATAACAAAGGAAAAATATTAAAGTACACAAAAACATATGTGATTACCTCTCTGAATAATAAATCAGTATTACCAGGGTAGGTTAAGTGTAAGGACAAACTGTTTATGAACACATAAAGGGGGTTTCAATTACCGTATACCCAGGGCTTCAATAAACCTTAGTATACGTCCTTGAAGGCTTTTATATAACACTACAAATACTGATTTGACGTCAACCTTATGACCCGTCTCAATCAAATGTTTCGCAATGGAGGATGATGTCTGTCTATCCTGTGATCTTATTTGACCATTGGAATCCATTTGTTTCTGCAACCATTTTGGTATGTGTTCACCCACCCTTAATTGCAAATCACAATATTAAGTGAATTTACAGTCTTAGTTTCAATTTCATGTTGTCTAACCTATGGCACAGTAGATTAATGTAAAATTTTCATACATCCACTACATTTCTCATATTCGATGGTTTTTCACTTAGTAGAACCAATATCATAATGGATAACTGTGACCAGTTTTGAACCATATTTTATTGCTCCTCTTCATATATTTACTCATCTAAATCAATTTTATTTCGTCTTCTATACGGAATTTTCTTTTAGGACGATATTATTATTGTTGTTATCACTGTTATTATTAGATATATTTCAACCTTTAATCATGTGTAAACTGTGTTTAAAATTTACACAAACAACAACTAGTAAACATCGTATAAATATTGGCTACCAACAAGTAAAGTACAAATTTTCACCTTCATTAGAAATGTTTGTTTATGTACAATGAAAGTGTGTTAAACAGTCCAATCTATGTAGTATTTATTCTCTCGATAAAATGGGAATTTTTTCTAGGGTAATAAACAAAAATTTGTTTTTCCCACTTAAACAAAGAATAAACAAACAACTGGTATTCAAATTTCTTTAAAGTTAGCATAAACTGATAAACTTTAAGATCACATGAATCATAGAATTCATCAAGTGGGAATCGTAAACCTCAATTCCATCTGGTTGTACAGCATAAAGTTTAAGTAGCAAGAAATCTAGGTCTGTGGTTCCCTACGGACTACATCTAACCAACGAACATCATAACCAGTAGTCACCTAGACAGATTGTTACATTGGATATCAATTCAGAGGATTTAGTCCGTATGTATTGTTTATTTCGACTAGTCACTTTGATGTTTAGGACTTTAATTGATCAATCTCTTTTAGGCTTATGTGCACTCTGTGCGTATAGCCTCAATAATACCGTTGATTTACAAGTATTTTCTAGAAAAGATAGATGGCAGATAGAAGTGGAATCCAAGGCACCTTTTTCGTTCTATTTAGGACTCGTCAGATGGATGTACCTTCATACCATAGTTGATGTTCATTCAGGGACCCAAACCTCAGATCAAGATCTAAGCAACTTTACAGGAAGGACATGATACTGGTAAACTTTCAAAAATTGATTAGCATTAATTCAGATCAATGAGATAATGGCTTCGATACTGGCAAACTTAACATAAGCAAATCAATCAAATTAAAGTGTTTGATATTTAATACTTTTTTAATGACAGCGATCATAGATAAGAATTTATCCATGAAATCCTAGATAATTTTCTAACAGACGAAAGACCTATTCAACTTACTTTCCCTTGTCTCATATTACGTTCAAACAATAAATTATCCGGTCATTAATTCATTATTTCATTCAATTTTTATCATTTTTGTCTTTTACTACTCATAAACTACTCATGAAATATTATTTCACTGGTATGGTATACAATAAATTAGTACATAAATATGGTTCCTAAGTGATGTAACATTAATTTATTTTGAAATATAAATTAACAGTTTACCATAGTAACGGGTGTTTTGCTTTTAAAATATTTACGGAAATTTTTGAATATGACTCGGTCACACTTCATTAAAGCGGTCTGATAGAGAAAGTTGGTTCCATTCAATAAAGTAGAGATCTTTGCGGTAGTTTGATTCCGACTCGACTTTTCATGATATCAAATCAGTTCTGCACTTTATTCTGCCGTAACGCACTAATATTATAATCTCTTTGACTGGCAGAATTTTTTTGATTATTCTTTTGAAATTCATAATTTGGTCGATTGTGTTAGTTTTCCGACAGATAAAAGCAGTTAATGTGGGAAGTACTGGATTTCAGATTTTATACTCGTTAACACATATCGATAGTTTGAAATTTTTAACTTAAAAATCCCGTCATTTTTATTTACTTGTACGCTTGCTATTCAGTGCTATAATTGAGGAAAGCTTTCAATAAATAACATTCCACCATGTTCATAAATGATGGTGCCCAAATATGTAAAGGTTTTTACATCTTCCAAATCTTCTCCGTCAATTGTGATTGGATTGGTGCATGCTGTGTTGTATCGGAGAACCCTGCTCTTCCCTTTGTGTATATTGAGACCTATTGCTGTTGAGGCTGCTGCTACACTGGTCGTCTTCTCCTGCATTTGTGGTTGCGTTTGGGATATAAGGGCCAGATCATCTGCGAAGTCCAGATCGTCCAACTGCATCCTTGATATCCATTGTAGCCCGTGCTTCCCTTCAGATGTTGACGTCTTCATTATCCAATCGATCACCAGGAGAAAGAGAAATGGTGAGAGTAAGCAACCTTGCCTGACACCGGTCTTCACTTCGAACGACTTTGTCAACTGACCTCCATGCACGACTTTGCAGTGTAATCCATCATATGAACTCTGTATGATATTGACTATCTTTTGAGGCACACCGTAGTGTCGAAGAAGCTTTCATAGTGTTGTCCTGTCCACGCTATCAAGTGCTTTTCATAGTCAATGAAGTTGATGTAGAGTGATGAATTCCATTCAATTGATTTTTCCACAATGATCCGTAGAGTTGCGATTTGGTCTGTACACGATCTATCCTTACGGAATCCTGCCTGTTGGTCACGAAGTTGGGCGTCTACGTAGTCCTTCATCCTGTTTAACAATACCCTGTTGAAGACTTTTCCTGGTATTGAGAGAAGAGTGATGCCCCTGTAGTTATCACAGTTGCTGAGATCGCCTTTCTTCGGTATTTTGATCAGAAGTCCTTCTTTCCGGTTTGTTTGCATAGGTTTGCAAATCTCTCACTATTTTCGTTCCTTTCTCCCAGTCCTTGTCGTCCCATGATGTCTTCATATCCAGTGTTGTCCGTTCCAACCTTGGCATTGAAGTCTCCCATCAGAATGGTCAGGACCTTTGTTGGGCACTTCTCGATGATTGATTGCAGCCTATCGTAGAATTGATCTTTAGCGTCTTCATTGTAATCGTTGGTAAGCGCATAGCATTGGATGATGTTCATTGAAATGCGCTCTTTCTTTGTTTTGAATGAGGCTTTGATGATCCTTGGTCCATGAGATTCCCATCCTGTAAGTACATTTTGTGCTTGTTTGGACAGCATCAATGCAACTCCTTGTGTATGTGGGGCATTTTCTTCTTCATGGCCGGAGTATAGCAGAAGCTCTCCTGAAGTTAGTCGTTGTTGTCCAACTTGCGTCCAATGTGTTTCACTGATCCCAAGTACCTCTAGGTTGTATCTTCTCATTTCTGCAGCAATTTGGAAGGCTCTCCCGGTGTCCCACATTGTACGAACATTCCATGTACCTAAATAAATGGTCGCTCTGGTTGTCAGAAGGGGCGTCGGCCTCATAACTTCCGAAGGAATTCGGCTTTCATCATGAGGTGTCATAGTTCTTCTAAATGAAGATCTTCTGACTCCCGGGGCAGAGTTTAAAAGGTTTGAATAATTTTTTCTGGTTAGCGTTTTTTTAGCGAGTTAGTTTTCTACGGGATGGGGACGTTAACCCCATGTCCAACCCTCCTCCTTTATCCGGCCTTGGGACCGGCAGTAGACCCCGGAGGGACTCCAGGAGGAGTTGAGTTGAAGAACTGTGTAACATTAATTACTATCCTGATTACTTTCTTTTAAAATGCGGATGATCCTTCTTAATAATTTTTAGCAGTCATGTGAGTTCGATTTCTTTGGGAATTAACATTCCAATCATGGGTAAAAAATAATGTCTTCTGAAGAATGTTCTAATCAATATGAACTCTGGATTATTGGCAGATATCTCCAACCACTTAACACGGACTCAATCTGTTAGGAATTTTATTTATCCAACACATATTTTTGTTTATGCACAAGTACTTTATCTGTTACGTGACTAAGTTTACTTAAGCTTATTAACCCAATCCCTCTTACGAGCATAGGCTGCCGACTAGAGATCTACTAAAAACTCTTACATAGGCTGGCCTTTCTAGTTGTTATCACGTTGTCATCATGGTCATGATGTTCGCCTCCAAGTCCCAGAACCACCTGTTCTTTAATCTGCCTCTTTTCTTTTTGCCTTAAGGATTCCAAATGAGTGCTCTACTAATTATAGTACTTGATGGTACCCTCAAAATGCTTCCTATCCACTCCAGCATCGTTTTCTGATTTTCTCTTCAGATGGAAGCTAGTTTGTTCTCTGCCATATTAGGCTGTTCCTGATGGTCTCTGACCAATGGATCAAGAGTATCGTGCTCGGATACCTGTTTATACGTATCTGTACTTTCTCAATGATGTTGGTGGTGCTCTGAAAATTCCGATTTTATTCTTGAATTTCAGATATCCTTCAGATGTAAGGGCGTTGCCTTTGCTGTGCTAATCTGTGCCTTCACATCTATGTCATATTCTCCTTGCTTATCGCTGATACTGCCCCAGTGCGTAAAAGTTCCCAATCTCTTCCTAAGTTCATAAATTAAGTGTGATTTGGTCGCTGCTCACTTCGTTGTATTTCAGGATCTTGCTTCTTCCTTGTGAATGTTGAGGCCTACCACTGTGGAGGCCGCCGCCAGACTAGCTGTCTCCTTCTGCATTTGTTGCTGTATGCGATAGTAGGGCTGTCACCTCCAAAGTCGAAACCGTCTAGCTGCATCCAGGCTTTCCATCGTATTTCATGACTCCCCTCAGTCATCCATGTCTTCATAATCTACTCAGAAACCAGAAGAAAGTGAGCAACCTTATCTGACACAGGTTTTTACTTAGAATGTACCTGTCAGCTATCCTTCATGTACTGCTTGAAAGTGTAGTCCGTCGTATGAATTCTGGATGATGTCGATCTTCTCAGGTACACCATAGTATCGAAGAAGGCTTCATAGGTTTCTGCTATCCACATTGTCAAACGCTTACTCATAGTCAATGAAGTTGATGTATTGTGACCAGTTCCACTCAACTGATCGCTCAACAATGATCCGTAGTGTCACGATTTTGGTCTGTACACGACCGATCATTACGGAATCCAGCCTGTCGATCTCGAAGTTGGGCGTCTACTGTATCTTTCATCCGGTTCAACAACACTCTGTTGAAAACTTTTCCTGGTACCGATAGTGGTGTAATACTCTGTAGTCTTTACACTTACCAAGATCTCGTTTCTTTGGTATATTGATGAGGTATCCTCCTTCCTAGTCTATTGATACTTGTTCTTCGTTTAAATCTTTCTAAATAAGACATGAATCACCTTTTCAGTTGTAACTATATCTGATTTCAGTGCCTGGCATCCTATCCAATTTTGCTGCCTTATCATTGTTCATTTGTTTGATGGTCGTTCTGATTTTTTTCGATCGTTGGTGGAGTGACATCCATAGGAAGGTCTGTGTGTGCTGCTTCGATGTCCGGTGGATTCAATGGGGATACTTTTATTCATAATATCTTCAGAGTAATCGATCCACCTATTTCTCTGTTTTTGAATCTCAATGATTGTCTTGACTTCTTTGTTCTTGACTGGTCACTTTGCTTTACTGTGTATTTCCCTGCCATCTTCCTCGTTGTATCATGTCGTTCTCTCATATTTCCTTGTCTTGCAACGTTTTACAATTTATTTCCATGTCTTCTACATATTGTTGTAAATGAGCGCTAATACTCCTCTTCACTCGCTTGTTTGCTTCTGTGTATTTGGCCTACGTTTTGATTTTCGCTGCTTTCCCTGAACTGTCTTTCACTGCTATCTTCTTGTTTTAAATTTACAGAACCTTATTCAGGCTGTCTGCAGAGATCCTTAGTCCGTGCTGGTGCTTCATGAGATTCAACAGCCCTTGGAATGTTGGGGTTATTTACTTTTTATTCCCTTTCCAGTTGGTCTACATGATACTTTTCTCTTCTTTTTGGTAAATCCTGTAAGACTTGGGACTTATCATGAATTCTCTGGGTTTTTTAACATCTAGAAGGAAGGTTGTGTCGAAGTTTTCATTGTTGATTGTCCGGTTGTCCAATGCTCGTTTATCTCTATTTTCAGCTTAGTTAACACTTCAGTGAGCCATATTTGCTATACGATTCAATTAAGAAACGTACCAATGCTTAACAATTTTATTTGGTACATTCTTATCTCATCAATTACGTAAACTATCGCTCGCATCATATAACAATTCCCATTCACTAAAATCAGAACAAATATGGAATTTTATTGAAACTAACTTTTGAACTCCAACTTCTATGGCAAAATAAATTAAATGTATATTAAAATGGAGTTATGTAGTTTGAACGTTATTTCACTGAAAAATAAACACCCCCTCAGTTATTTTTTTCCACCGAAATTCAACTTCACTTTTAAACCTTATTGGTTAATAGTTCAAGAAGGTGAATCATTTTGTAAATATTAGCGTGACTTGTTTATCAGTTAGTCTACGATTTTTCTTTAGAATAACGTTTATTTTTTTCTAAAATGAAGATATAAGTCTCTGAAAGTTGCTTTTTTTTATCGGTATGGTATATTAGTTAGAATTCACTTCTTTTTCCATTTAAAATACTATTGAATAGCTTCAAATTCAAATTTTCCTAGGATGACTGGTGAAAATAGAGAATCCCTCTTACTCCATTCATTCATTTTATACGTTGTATATTTCTTTCTTTACGTGAATATTCTAAAATATATTTTCATGTTTTGCATCTTTAAATTTATTTGAGGTTTCATTTTTGTTTGTTTGCCCGTCATTTATTTAAAATCGACAATAACTTACTTTAACTATTACGACTATTACTATCAACAACGGAATTGAAACATGAATTCCATATTGGTTATTGAATATTTTGACGGAGAAATATCATGTGTTAAGAAGTTTATATATATATTTCTTTTATAAAAAGAAGGGTCTAGTATTGTCTGTCGTTTTAAAAGAAGAAAATATTCTAAAAGGTTGGTAGATAGTTTTAAGAAAAAAAATTTAACATTTTGTTTTAATGAAGAAAGTGAATTCCATCAGTTTTTTTCCTTTTTTTCGTTTTTTTTGTTGACAATTGAAAGAACATTAATAGAATGAATAAAGTTTGAATTTAAGAAAATCAAAAGTAGACTGTATGAAATATCCTTTCTATTTGTCGTATATAATACTAAATTATTTTAGTGTTTTATGTGATTTGCTATTGAAGTAAAGTTTTAAAATGTTAATAAAATGTCAGGAGAATTTGTTACGCAGATTGTTTTTTTGTGTTTTTTTTTCTTGTGTTTAGACTTTATATTTATTTAGTAAAGATCTGTTGTTCATCCCCAAATTGCTTATTCAGTCTTATAGCAATTTAAGTTGGTCAGTTATATTGTAACTGACCTAAATAAGAGACTGTGCATATTGATAAATTAGTATATGAGCTCAAGTTTTATCAAAAATTTTGTTTAATTTAATGGATGAACTATTAAGATCTTAATCTTCTGTCAGATTATTTAAACTGGAAAAAGTCAGAGTTTTTCAATAGAATTAAAGCTTTTATATAAAAGTTATACAAATTAGAGTTTTGTCATTTGGATACAAGTGATGTCGGGGTTTTGAAAACCTCTGGACAATTAAACAAAAAATGATCAACCATTAGTGGATTTGACTAACCAAATTACTGAACAACATACATACTTCAACTTCAGGAATTAAAAAAAATCTACTGATCAATTTAACATGTTTTAGATATTAAAACATTTCTGCAGAAGTTGTAGAAATAGGTATCCCTATCTCATAATACTTTTATGTGTTGATGAAAATCTATCTGTGTACGGATGCTAAGTGACTGAGAACAACGATCACTTCATTTTGAAATAAGATCAAGGTAGTACACATTCATAGAGAGATAATATTTGAATAATCAGTTTTTAAAAAAGCCGAGATTGAAGTGAATAATTAATTTATTGTATCTTTTTTTATTGTTCTATAGTATTTGTGCTTTCGAACACTCTCTGGTCGGTATATTACTGAATAATGAAGACTACTCCTAAAATAATCTGATTTATAAAATTATTAATGTAGAATAAACGCTTCAATTTACATGATCTAAATCTAAACTCGATTTTAATATTACAAACGGTCATTTTTCTTTAGATAGAGTAATAATGGCAATTTTTTGATCTAAAATGAAGGACTTGAAAAAATTATCCTAATATTTACTGAATACAGTAAAATATATATACACCTAGTATAATACTTATATCATTGTCACTAAGGGTTTGAGTTATCGTCTTGTTAATATTTGTGAGTGAATTCTGATCAGTCTTTGTTAATGGAATAACAAACTCTTATCAGTAATGATTTAAACATCATATCCATTAAACAAGTTATTGGTTATCTGGATTCGATAGCTCAGTGGATAACGTGCTAGTATATGAAGTGAAAAGTTGTGGATTTTAGCCTAAACGTGAACACCAGTCCAGAGACCCTAATACATTCAGCTGGTAAATCTCTCATTGGACAAAACGAGCTTACTGGATTTCATTAATCACCGCGTTTCATTTACACTAAAGGAATAATATAATGCTGTTATTTAAGTGTAAATCCACTTCTCTGAGAATAATTCGGGGGTTTTTTTTCTTTCAGTATTCTTTCCTGCATTTCTTTTTACAAATTTATCTTTAGTATTTTTATTCGTATCTCTAAAGTAAAACTCTGTAGCTATCTCGTTTGTTTGTTTTTTCCACGTGCTCCTTTCTCCACTCTTTTTTTTCTTCAAAAAACGTTTCTTAACTTCTACCTTTTAAATTGCTTTATTTCTAACAGGAAGAGTTCTTCGAAATCTACACATCATTATTGTGACCGGAATTAGTAGAATTATTTCTCTTCAATTGAAATATGTTAATTTCAGTAATTATTTTTAACAATAATTTAATTTCGATTCTATAAAGTGTATTTAATTTAGTTTTTATTATTGAACTTCATTTGTATATTCAAAAAAGAGAAAAAAGATTGATCAACCAACTGTTCAAAGAATAAACACTCATATCTACATATGCAATTGTGTTTGTATATGAAAATTGGATGGAGAGATTACAGTCTTCTTATTGTAAATGCGATAATGAGAACTGGGATAATGCGTACAAAATTATAGATATATATATATATATAGAGAGAGAGAGAGAGAAAGAATTAAATTGCTTTATTTGATTTGGTTTCTGTTTCATTGCTTTCTATCCACTTTTTTCGCCTTATTTTTGTGAAGGGAACCAGTTGTTTGAAAAGTCTTTATAATGAATTGACATCAATTGGAGAATTGCCGGAAATCATGGAATATTGAATTTACCTCGTCAGTAGTATATTATCACAGATGTATACACATGGATTAAAACTTAAGAAGCCAAGTCTAACAGTAAACATGATATTGTCAGACCAACTAATTGAAATTTCAAAGATCAACCTATTTGATTTCTTTCAGTTTGTGAAATAGAAGAATGATCCTTTTCTAAGATCACTGGTGAATGTTTTGATCTACTTCTAAAGGTTGACTCTGTCTGTCACTGATTCCTGTCTCTGGGGTGCCTAATAAACAACTATCTGGACATTAATAGTTCTTCAATTGATGTCGTTTCAAGATGAAGGTTGACATTTTTTCGTACAAATTCATTTTAAAATTTTATCAGTGTTATGGTTTTTAGAAACCTTTTTCCACGATATCTACTATTTTTCAATTATAATTATTTATTACAAAAATGAGAACTCATTTCACCATATTTTGTTAATTAAAAAATTTGATTATTAAAAACAAGACCTATTACAGTAATTTCTACATTGGTTTATCACTCCATTATGAATTTAGTCAGTATCAAACAATAAGCAGAATACAAAATTGATTATCATTTCATAATCAATTGGTGTAGTCGTTTCGTTTGTATATGAAGTCACTTGTTATTCACACTATCTGTGGGTAATATACTTGATTGAGATATCGAGTGGTGAATGTTTAAGCCCTTCCTACCTCCAAAAAATAGAAACAGTGTATAAAACTACTGCCTACTATTCATTGACTTTCAATAATTCGCTAACTGATATGAATATATATGATGGAAAATGTCTTGAAACAGTGTTTGTCTGTAAAATTCTTTCTGATTCATATGATCTTTAAGTATGATATAGCTATGTATAATGTCAGTTCATGAATCTTATAAAAGATTTTGGCAAAAAACTCCCAACTGTTCTAGTAATCTTTAGTTTTCATCATTCCTTCATTCTTTTTGTTATTACATTTACCCTTCGTTTATGTTCCTATTCCCCTCAATTTGGTCTTCTTAATCTTCTGCTGTTAGTCATTCCACTTCTGTTTGGTGTTACATACTACTTATATCTGTCAACATATGTAGCATACACCACAATACCATCGTTGACTTAATATCATAATTTTTTCTATTTTAAGAGGTGTGTATTTTCTTTTATTAGTTAAATGATTAAAAACAATACGGCTTTCATTGTCATTCTAGTTAACTTTGAATTGGGGTAAATTTTGAAATCACAAATTTTTCGTGTTGTATATTAGTAAGAGTCATATTATTCAACATAAATTTATTAAATATTAAACAATAAACTGACACTGAAAGCTTGACTTGTAAGAAACTAATCTCTGAAAGTCACAAAACTATAAGAAAATCTATTCATGTGGTGAAAGAGAAATGTAACTTCTAAAGAGTTGTATATATACTTCAGGTTTATATCTTTCTGCCTGGATACTGTAAAATGAAAGTTGTTATTCTCTACTGTCGATTTCAAGTTAAGCATTTTAATCGATTCTATAAATCGGTAAGTAAATATTAACAGAAGTCATTATTTATGAATTATTTGATGGTTAGATACGAAGAGAGAAAACTTTGATTTTTCATAGCTTAATAAATTGTATACACTGTTTTTGTGTTTATTGTGAGAATTTGTACGTTTGTATGTGTATATATAATGAAATACTGTCATACATTGTCAGTAATTCCGAATGACCTGTTTGTATTATACCTCAAAACAAACAAATAATGAGATTTTATTGATCTAATGACAATGAACTGAAGATGGAGGATGTTGTAAGGACATAACATCCTATTTTTATTATACGGTTAATTAAAATTGCTACACTGAGGTACTCTCTGTGTAAATAATTCTTTTGGAAATGTTTGAATAATTCTTGATGTAACTTCATAATAGTATTAAGTGATGAAAGCTTTCTCAAGACTAATTTTTAGTACAGAGCTGTTTAATTCCAGTCAACTAATGAATTTTTTTCCGTATACCTTATCACGATCTCATTGAAATAGATTTTTCTAGTCCCACAAACTATATGCAACTTCACATTACAGACAAGAAATAAATATTAATAATGAATTAGAGCTCCATATGCTTTACAATCTCAAAGAAAAAAACTCGATTGAATAGTAAATGTAATCACATTATTTCAATAAGTGTATCTGAAATTATTCTTATGGTAATTAATGAAAGTTAGTAAAAAACCCTGAACTTAGTGTTGACATTCGTCAGTAAGAAGTACATTGTGCATCAAAACACACAAGTCACTTTTTTTCGAAACAACAGAGTATAAAATGAAAACTAATGCCATGTAAAAACCAATAAATAAGCTATGGTGAGTGATTTTTTTCTGTTCAAATATGTCGTCTTGAAAAGTGACAAGTCTCTTGTTAACTTCATTTAACCAATCATCAATGTATCTTATTATATAAGTTTCATTTATTTGTGTCATACATTTTCTTTTTAAATACCAAACAAATAAAAATCTCATGTAATAGGTACCATTTTCTCTTTAATTTCCTCTCTTTTCTTTCAGAGTTTGTCTACTGGCTAAAAAATCAAATACAAGAATCATTTAAAATAAGGTAAAGTTACACTTTGGATTTTCAATCATAAACCATTCTCTTAATTCAATATTTAGTCTTTTATTAGTGTACAAAAAATAAATTGAGATTTTGTTCAGTCAATCAATCTTCCGGATCACTGACCTTCTTGGCAATAGAATAATATTCAGTTACTTGCTTTAACACCGATTTTCGTGTTCTGTTGTTGTTTTATCTTAATTTCTGTTCAAAATTCATTTTCGTATTCTTTAAAATAAAATGTCAGATGAGGTCATTGTAAATGCGAATGAACAATTCAATTGTTCCAATTGTAATCTATCATTAATTGGACAAAAATATATACTGAATGATGAGAAACCATACTGTGTTGCCTGTTATGAAAGTAAATTCAGTCATACATGTGAATTATGCAAAGAGAAAATTACCTGTGATTCTAAAGTGAGTATTATCTTTTTTTTTGTTAAATTATATAGTTTGCAAAGATTTGATTAATTCAAAATGTTTCGCATTATCGAACAATATACAAAAGAAAAAGCCCTTGAGATGTATTGAGTATTTCATTGATACATCATTTTACTTTGGAACTAATTTACAATATTCAACTTCCACTTTATACAAAATCAATTCATAAGACCTTTTGAATCCTGCTGGAAGTATGTTAATATTCATGTAGTGATTTTCGGTTCATTCGTCTATACTTCCCAAGGTCAGGTAGTTCTTAATATATCATTAGTAGTCAAGACTTATCACTTCCAACTGATTAAATCAACATTGAGTACACGACACAGGGATCATGCTATACTCTTGATCGACAGATTTAGGTCAGTATTTGTTGACTATGGAGAACAAATAGTTATTATTTATTTACGTAGTACTTATAACATTTTGATATAATGTTATTAGGAGTAAAATAACTTCGCAAAGTCATTTCATCAGTTGTACTGATTATTTAAGTCAATTAAGAACGAAATTGTTCGAAAAGTAAAATGAATTCATTCAGTATTTTACTATCGTACACAACCTAATAAGTTTATTTAATTCACAATATTCGTATTAATAAGTATCGCCTATTTTTTTCATTTGTCAAACTCTTTGGCTCAGCAGCTTGAAGTTCCGTATTTAAACTATGTGTTTCAAACCAGTTTACTAAAATCCGTCAAAAAAGTTAGTTCTCATACCGTAAACGCGGTAGGTAGCCTAATATGTCAATTTATATCTAGTCAGAAAGACCTACTTAGCTATTATCATCGTAATTATGCATTGTTAATATATGAAGTATATATATATATATAGGAATTTCAGTCTTATCCGATCTTGTCAGTCATAGAAAAAATTACGAATGGCTAGTAACACTTTGTCACTTCAAAAAACATCTGTTTTGAAAGTCTGGCTTACAAATTCCTAGAGGATTATACAAAGCCTTTTCATAATAGAAATGGTAGTAATTTGTATTATTATTGTCTGGACAATAATTTCACATCTGAATTTGTTGAAGTGGTGACTTTTTCAAAAACTGTCTACTTCTCTTTAAAGTATCAGTATAATTGTATGTTCTTTGTCTTATCTCTATTATCTTGTCTCATAGAATTAATTTTTTTCAAATACATTTCTGTTACTTAAAATCTCAAAAACTTTTGAATAAATCATAAAATAATTTAGTAAAATTGAGAAAACTTCATTGGAAAATGACCATTATGTGCCCATTATATTGGTTTAATTCTCCTAAATGATTTTCCTAATGTTTTCATTGAAAATAATAAAGTAGAAACCATTGGATAACTTTCGACGACCACTTAACATGAAAAATACGGTGTATTCTATTGTAGTGAACGAGAACACAAGTGCAAGGATAACCGAATGTATTACAACACAAAATTACAGAATCTTTTAGTAAAATCTGGGAACCATACAGTAAATTCTTTATTTGCAAAATGTCAATCAATTGTCTCAGACTTCATTGTTCTTTCAATTCCACATCAATCATTCTCTGTTCTCGTTCTCTTTCCTTCGATATTCTAAACTTTCTGTCGCCGGACATTTTACTGTCGATTGATGATACATACCATTTATACTGTCGATATCAGTAGCACACACCACACTATGTTGATTTACTTAGGCTAAGAACCGCATTGAAATTTAATCGATAGAATTCGATCAGCAATAAAACAGAACTAGACATTGTGCTGGTCACTATTCAATAGTTTGTCAATTTTAAATATTTCAGTCCTTGTTATATAAAAATAAAAGTTTACCTGACAAATATTTTGTTCAGTTCTATGATTAGTCAGTGGAACTCGCAATATTTTACAAAATCTTACATCTACACTTTCGGATTTTATAATTTGTTTAATTTGCTGGGTAGTTTTTTTCATTAGAATTAACTTTTGTATTGTTGTAAATTGGTAAGTTATAAAAGTATTGGTCGTTGAAACTCTCAGCAAATACATTAATTACGTAATAATTACATAATGACATTTAAATTACCATTGAGTAGTTGGAAGAAAGAGGATTATTAATAGTCAAAGTGATCAAGAAGTTGCTACGTTGCGTAATATAAGAAACAAAGAAGGAACAGAATTTTAACGGATGGTCAATAGGATAGTAGTTACGTAAGAATCAAGAGATGAATGTCGAGAATTTATTAAGTTCAAAAGCAACAGAAACAAAAATTTTTTTAAAAAAACAAGTGGAAAAAGTATGAAAAATAGTTATTTTGAAGGAAATCTTATACTGATGGTCAGGACAGAGGAAGTGGTTGTACGAATCTGTTATGAATGCAAAGGTCGGTTTTGTGAACATGGATTGCGATTGCTTCCGCAATGTGCGAGAGGCGCACTCGCAAACCATGTGGCAAATTTGATGGGATATTGTAGATAACCTTAAAAGCTATATTCAATTCAACTTGATGACCTGTGTCAACCAAGTGAGAGAGAATAGAACTTTTAATCACTTTTACCTGTCCTTTGCTTAACCACGATGAATGATGCTCTGTAATATGATGACGGACTTGCCGAATTGTACACCCTATATGACTGGCTCCACAGGAGCAGTTGAAACGATAGATACACATAGATTTGGTGAATTTAGACAGTCTGTCTTTATTGGCTGTTCTTGTTTTGGGATGGTTGTAGAAGATGGCATTTAATCTGGCGGCATTAAATGTTTTATGTACGGCTCTTCTTAGTTTCTGAGTCAAGATTTCTTCAATGGTGTCATTTATGAATTGTAGTTTTATGAATAGTACCTTGTTAGGGACGGTGGGTATCTTTGTTCTTGTTTTCTTCTCCATCATATGTTTGTCGATGAATTTCACGGCATACCCATTCATACTAAGTAGGTTCTGAATATTGTTCAATTCTTCTTCAATGGTGTCTTCAGAGCAAATCATTCTAGCCTGATGAGTCAAGATCTTTATCAAGATCCTTTTGTATCTGATTGGAACTGCTCTGTGGAAATGAGTATATTGACCTGCTGCTGATTTTCTGTGTACCCTTCTTTTTATAGTTCCGTCTGTTCTAGTTAGTTGGACGTCTACAAAAGATATGCTATTATTTTGTTCATCTTCTGATGTAAAAATTAATTGATGGACGAACGTTATTAAATATATTAAGTAAATTGTCTTTATCATTTTCTTTTTCTAATACTATAAATGTATCGTCTATATAGCGATAATAAGTTGGTAAATGGGTAATTGTACTTTTAAGTGGTCCATTTTCCAGTTTTGCAAGGAAAATATTAGCCAGTAGAGGGCCCGATGGTGTTCCCATGGCTACTCCATCTAGTTGTCTATAGTATTCATTGTCAAATCTGAATTAGACGTTCATAGTGCATCTAAGAATTAACTGTTTTATCGCAGATGCGGGAATCGGGGTTTCTATGCGTCTCGCCGTTAGTTCATTGCAAATAAAATCAACCGTTTCGAGTAGTGAAATATTAGTGAATAATGATGATACGTCAAGTGATATCATGAAGTTATTCTTGACTGATAGATTTTTTATGTTCTCAACAAATTCAAAGGAATCTTTGACACTATGTCTGACAATTTCTTTATGTAATGGTTTAAGAATTTGCACCAACCATTTTGCTAAATTATGATACGCTGAGTTATTCATATCTAATACTGGTCGAAGGGGCAAGCCACTTTTGTGTGTTTTTGGTAGGCCAAATAGTCTTGGTGTAATTGTTCCTGTAGGTTTCAACATTTCGAACACATTTTCTGAAATAAAACCTTGTTGTTTAACTTTTTTCAGTGAATCTGTTAATTGCTTTTCAATCTTGTCTGCTATGTCGTTCTTCACAGCCAGTTTCTGAAATTTGCTTTTATCATTTAGAAGGGCTTTCATTTTGTTCATGTAGTCATTTTTATCCATGAGTACTATCCCATGTCCTTTTTCACGTTTCATGATTAATAAATTGTCATTAGTTTTAAGTTTTCTTAGAGCTTCTGTATGTCTTTTCGTCAAAATCCCTTTCGTGTTATGTCTATGATTTACGTATTTAAAACAACAGTCGACTAGTGTTGATTTAAATATTTCGACATTATCTTTTGATGAAGTTACTAGTTCTGACGTTTAAGCATAAAGATTTTCGAATTGAATTTCAACGTCCATTTTATTGACTGTTTTCTTAAAGTCACAAAACTTAGGGCCTAATGATAACTCTTCTAACGCAGTTTTATCCAGCATAACATTAGAGAAATTGTGTATGTACTGACCTGGATTAGATGGAAATTTCATTTCTGGAATCCGATTGTCTAGATTTTTCTTAAGTTTCTTTTCCTTTCTTGAGTTAACAACCATCTCCTCATAGTCCGGATATTGTTCTCTTAATTTATCAGGGAGATCTTCTACCGCGTAAATTCTCTCGTTGATATTTTTTACCATCTCGACAATTTATGAATTTAGAGAATCGATTTGGTTAAGGGTGTAGCGTTTGCGAGTCCTTCCATTTGGTCGAACTCGAGAGCGACGTTAAAATTTCCAATACAACTTTGGTGGTTGGTTTCTATGCACTCCTTTATAAAATCAACATTTGTCATCGCTTCATTGAGCCTTGAGCTAAACTTCAGATACTCGTTGAGAACCTTTAACGCAAATGTTTGCTCAGGACGTTTCAATATAGTGAAAATTCCCACTTTGCCATTTGGTAAGAACGAGAAAGTTGTTCAGTTCTCCTTAGCTTTTCAATATTTATCCAGTGAGTGGCACTCCGAACTATAAACTATTCATAAATTAAGCAATCTTTACAAACAAATTTAAATATCGGCTAATTTGACGTATTTAATGAGAAGTTAGATATTTTTAAGGCTAGAAAATAAATTTGACAAACTGTTGTTTATATCGGATATACAAACTATTATATTGATAACAGGAATATTTTAAAGATAGTCTTTCTGCACTGATATCAATCACAAAGCGGCTGAACGTTATGGAAAGTTTAAATTAATATCTAACTTTAATTATTTGAGAATTTGTCTTGAAATAATTTCATCTCACTGCATTAATGGGGTATAGCAACTTAAACTGATGCATATATGTATTATTATTATTATTATTATTATTAATGGCTTTATTCAATATTATATTTATATTATATATAAATGTACCAGGTTCTCCGTTACTTATGATGTTGATGATTGGAAACTATTCACGACCTTCAGTGTTTTAGCCAACAAACAAGTATTCCATCTGCCTTATCTAAGAGTGATAAATTCTGTTAAGCTGTTATTAAAAAAACTGAATTCGAAAGACTACGAATAGTATATACAAGATTTTGGTAAAATGAAAACTACTCACGGCTAACAATACTTTTTAGATGAACAGCAGTCTGATGTCTTAACGACTGCTAATGTTGTCAGCAATAGTAAAATCGTACATGTTTTAATAAGTTTTAAAATATGTAATAAAGCTACTCAATAGTCAGAAACATATATTTACGTTTTTATTATACAATCAACGTATCATTTATAAAAACAAGCGGATAGCTTACTCGTTAATGTAAAAGTCAAAGATTTACAAAGATCTATTTAATTTGATGACGATTCTCATCCTAGACTGATGTCATCTAGTTAAGTATTGTAAATCAAATGAACACTGACTGAACTGTATCACGAATCGACTGATGTTGGAATTATGAACTATTGGGTATCACCTTAGTAGTCTAAAGGTTTTGCAGTTATCTCAAGGCCTGAATGTTCTGAGCGTTTTTGGACATACGATATACACAATTGATCTCCCCTCCCAAAAAAATAAATAAAAAAACAACTGACTATTACTTTTTTAAGTTTAAATGGTTCTTCAGCTGGAATTAGTTAGTAATATAGAAGAGCCTTCAAATTGTATGTTATTTATTTTTTAAAATGTTTCATTTCTTCAATTTCCTGTTATAAAATCAGTTACAAGGTCGAACTCATTAATTCCAAAGTATTGTAATCTGTTTACAAGGAAATGAATAAATTATTGAGTATACTCTTGTTTTTCCACATTTGCTATGTATTATCATCTTATATAAGTTGTATTTTTCCAAACAAAACAAAGATAGGGAAGATAGTATAATCACAAATTTTCAATCATGTTCTCTCCTCCCATGTTACAGAAACTTATATCTTTGGTGGTTTAATAATTACTTCATAATCTTTATCTTATGCTCATTTCATCTTTCCGGTTGACTGGATTCCTGTTGTTATATGAGGTGTCCAATTTCATCACATCTTTATGAAAATGTGAGTTCGTATATGTATGTATGTGTATCTATATAAGTGAGTGAGTGGTATGCTTGTAGGTACTTCCTGTTGTCAACATAGAAAGTCCTAAGCAAATTTACATATTTATGTTGATTCTGTTCTGTACTTTTCTTATATAGTTTAACAATGAACATCTAGATGAACACATACCTACAGATAACAGTAGATTGTTAATGAGTATTATTTTTGTAGCTATAGGTGTTAATAAAAAGATATAAATGATTTTTTTTTTTATAAAAGGAGGAAATTAATCAGATTTTTTCCAAGAAAAGACCAACAAGAAAAAAATGTTTCAAAACAATAGATTAACCTCTTATTATTTTCATTGTTAAGGTTTATGTTGAACAAAGACAGAGTATGAAAGAAGAGCTATTTTGACCTTTTTACAAAAAGTCCAACTGAATTTATTATTTCTACTCTGTCTGTTAGTAGAACGAAAATGAAACAAAAATACATCTGCTATTACTATTATTTAATAAAGATCACTATCCAATATGATGGTCAACAATGATGGTATGCATTGTTTATGTTGTTTTCTTCAAATAAGCTGGAATAAAATTCTGATTCATATAAATGAATAAAATCCTATTTGAATGATATTTATGAGAATAAGTATAAATAATCCGGAGATCAGGAATGCTAGTCAATGTGTATCTGAAGCCAGAAAGAACTTTTTCCGTACAAGTTGGTACAAACAGTGGAGTAGTAAGCTTCCTAAAATTTATTCTATGTCTCCTAACTGACTGTCCGACTGATCGATTGACTGAAACCTAGTGAAATCTTGCATCATAGTTTGCCATATCGACTGATTAATATAGTCATAATAAAAATTATTGACCATAATAAGAAATGGTGTCATTAGATATCAGCAATCCAAACTGTTAACCGATGCGATAGATATCTCTCCAATTTGATTTTCATTGATGTTAGTACATGATTTAAATATTTCTACGAAATCGTTTATTTTGTCTTGAAATTAATCAGTTCGAACCATTCATTTGTTTTACTTAATGTAATTTAACTTGGTTCAAAATGTAGTATAAAACCTTGGTAATCTCGTTAAACAATTAATTCATCAGTTACAGACTAGGGGTATGGTCTTCTAACATTCATGCAGCTTGATAAAACAAAGCACTAGGTGGAAAATTGCATTCGTTTTTTTGTTTCTAACATTCAGATGAGTTTTTTCTTAAAGATTTCTGTATTGACATACTTGAACAAGTCTCAGAGTATAAATATCTATATTATAGAAATCGAATGAAAATTTATTTTGAGATATCAACTATTCCCATTTGCTACGATTAACTATAATGTACTACTAGGTTAGGGTTCATCGGCATAAAGTAATGTGGAAGCTGGGGACCTGAAATTCCTAGATTTAGTTCCATGTTTTGTTATAGATGTCCTTTAATAAGGATGTCATTGTTTGGTATCGTCCCTGACATCGTCGTACTACTAATACTAATCAAGATATGGTTTTTTTATTCATATTAGCTATATTATTGGATAATACATACATAGTAGCATTTTTAAAGTGTTTCCCTGCAGATACCAATAATCATATAATACTTGAGAACATGATTTAGTTCCCTTTTTCAAATAATTATAGGCTCATTATAAGGGACTAACATACCTATGCAAAGCTATTTCCATAACGGTTGATAACATTCATTATTCACGTAATGCCAAACTTGATGCTGTTCACAGCTTTATTTTTTAATTAATGTGTATATGATACCAGTACATGGGACTGTTTATTTGCAGATTCAAAGCTATTGGCTCAAAAGTCTGACTCATCAACAGATTTAATTTACGTAAAGTCACTTTTTAAGAATTCACTTCGAATGTATTGCATTCATGGAATAAGAATGCTAATCATTTACTAATTAAGGCTATACTATATATTTTCATTCTAACCTTTTAACTATGTTATCATCAAGAAAAATTTTAGCTAAAATACGCCAATGTACAGAGGTAGCCACGTTTATGGAGTAATAAAGAGGAACATACATCCATTTAGTATATATAATCTCTGAATCTTTTAAACTAATTTCTGTACATAAGTACAGGTGCTTTTTTCAATCTGTAAAATTATTTGAATTACCGTCTTGTAAAATTATATTCTTACCCTAAACAAGTAGCTATAAACAATGAGAATATTCGTTTATATTTTTGCCTACTTATTAGTAGTTTAAATGTTTTACAAAATCTTCGAAGTTATAGAGAAACTACATCCACTTCTAGAAAGTCATGGCATTACTACTTTTAGTTCACAAATCGATTATCCGAGAATTTCGGACTGAACATGTTATGTTTACTACCTTTCGCAGACTGATACCACCTTAGATGTTTGAACTTGGCTTATCTATCGTCTCAATCAATTAATGAAAATTCCCATTTTGCCATTTGGTAATTAAAGAAGGAACGAATTGAGCGAAGAAATTTATTTTCAATTAGTTTTTCATCACGGCTCTACACTAATATATATATATATATATATATATATATATATATATATATATATATATATATATATATATGAGTTACAATAATGATATAGTGCTCATCGAGTGGATACGTTACGTAATAGTTACATAATGACATTTAAATTAAGATTGAGTAGTTGGGAAAAAGAGGATTATTAATATTCAAAGTGATCAAGAAGTTGCTACGTTGCGTAATATAAGAAACAAAGAAGGAACAGAATTTTAACGGATGGTCAATAGGATAGTAGTAAGAATCAAGAGATGAATGTTATAAAGTTCAAAAGCAACAGAAACACAATTTTTTTTAAAAAAAACAAATGGAAGAAGTATGAAAAATAGTTATTTTGAAGGAAATCTTATACTGATGGTCAGGACAGAGGAAGTGGTTGTACGAATCTCTTATGAATGCAAAGGTCGGGTTTGTGAACATGGATTGCGATGACTTCCGCAATGTGCGAGAGGCGCACTCGTAAACCATGTGGTGAATTTGACACAGGTCATCAGGTTGAATTGAATAAAGCTTTTAAGGTTATTTACAATATCCCATCAAATATATATATATATATATATATATATATATATATATATATATATATATATATATATATATATGGCTGAAATAAACCTATACTTTATGCTGAATTCCGTGGATTACGGCAAAAAGATTCACGGAAAATCTATTCCTAGTTGATTTTTCTTATTATTACTGATAAGTGAGTCATTGTACCCATTAAAATGATCTTATTATTTTTCTTCTAAAATGTTATAAAAATGTGAAGATTTTTCAACTGCTTTGTTTAAACTGACGTTAAGAATTTATCGTTAGACCACTTCAATGAAACAGTATAATAAAGGAATTTAATAAATACTAAAAAATAAAAATTGCTATGATTTCAATATTAAGTCAAAGAACCAAAACATCAGAAAGTGTGGCGGCATTAATGAAATATTTTCATGTGACCTTGGATATAGGGCACAAAGAATGTCCACACCAAATGATTGGATTCAAATTTCACTGGTTTGTTTGAATGTTCTGAAACAGCTAATTAGAATAAATTAGGGAGATGTCTTGGTAAATAGTCAGTTTAAAGTTGATTCACTTATATTTTAATGGTAACAGTCTTAACTAATGAGTCATCATGGGAACCAGTGTGGTTATAACAGTTTACTAATAAACAAACAACTGTTCTACTGAGGTAGAAGTCAATCCAAGTATTTTATTTCACCAACAAAAATAATATTGTAAGTAAACTATCATTAACCTAGCCAACAAATATTTTTAAAAACATGTAAACCTGGTGGAAAATCTTATTTAAGAAACTTTTGCCAAAAACTCAACGAAGATGGAAACTCACTGATAACTTGCAACCTCTAGATAGCATTTTCGAACTTTTTCATTTCATAAACTAAGGTTTGCACCTCTGATTATATCTAAAACAGATGAACACGTGAATCCATAACTTATGTTTCACACATTCTAGCTACGTACACATGCATCTGTAGTGGTTCTCCTGTCCGGTGATCGAACTTAGATTCCATTACTGTGGAGTTATTTGATGGTGAAAGTGGTGTGGTAAAGCCAACTTGCATTTTACTGTTGTCGCGTAATAAATATTTGTTCTTTTCTTCTCATCACACGAGAAAATATTTAAAATGTCAACCTTGTGCAATAACGACGAATTATTGAATGACCAATTAGTATTCATAAAACAACATTTGGGAAGCCGGTAATGGTCAGAATAAGTCAGTTGTAAATAGCCAAACTATGGCCTCAAGCACAATGGTTAGAAACTTTGGGGAGAAAGCATAAGTTTAGATGCAGTTTGTTGATGAATTTAACTAAATTCGAGATCCAATCTCTCTTGGTTTTATATCATTCAGTGAGTGTGTAATAAGCTGTCTTGGAAAGATTGGATTAACAGTTTTAAGCAGTATATTTGGTGATTACATTATGTATAACAATTTTGTAAGATTACCATTCTACTTTTTCATGATAAAAGTATGATTCTCACGAAAAATTGTTGATTCCTTCAGCATAACCTCGAGCACTCATATAGTCTAAAATGTATAATGATTTATGACTTGGCAGTTTTTCAGAAACCCCGAAAAGCTGTTATATGGGAAAAATTTCATTATTTAGTCCACTCAAATATGTTTCGAGTTTTCTTTTTTATCAATAATAGTTTCACAATACATTTAAACTAATGTTTAACCAAAGATATTAAATTTTAAAAAGACATAGTATCTTAATCGTTTGCTTGTTGCTGACACGGATAATTATGGCCTATTTCTTGTACCTAGTTGTTATTGTAGAAGTATGAGGTAGCTGAATATTTCCGATATATTTTATCAGCAAAAATCAACAAGGAACTATGACACTAGCTGATTTTAATGATATGGCTCTTTGTAGTTTGGAAAATCTGCAATAGTGGCTACCGTATATTCTTTTATTGATTAATCTTGAATGTTGTTACAGCTTATTATTTTGAGAACAGTTCATGTAAATGTCAACTTAACTTTTCTAAAGATATACTAATGACGATCCTTGTTATTTACAACAAAATATGGAATGTTTCATAGGAAAACTAAGATTTGTTATCTCTTCTCCACAACCACAATCTCTATATTAATACTGTATATGTTTAAGGAATTCTATGATATAAAGGCAATTGAAACTAAGTATAACATCTTAAAATGGAATGTTTCTCTCATTTGTAATAAATTGGAAGAAAACATTTTTCTGAAGTAGAAAATTAACGATATTCATATCAGTAGACAACGAAAACACGTCATAGAAAGATTACAAGTAGATCCACCAACTTTATAATGATTGGTACACTTAGACATCTTCTTAGAACCTAAACCATCTGAAGATTATTTTATGGATTGTTTATACCTTTATCATCAAACTATTATGTCATTGTTCCTATCTTAATGCTTATTAACATGCTAACCACTGTTGCTAGTTAGTTTCAAAAGAAACTCAAAGTACACCATAATTATTTAGTTATTACGTTTATGTGGGCTCATATCTAACTTTTTCACTGAAAACGATTATTCGATTAGAATAGTACATACAACCAAACATAATTGTTTTCACTCAGATATTCATCAGGATTTATTCTGATATACATGAATATTTAAAGTCAATGCTCACAATGTAATATATTACATAACTAAAAATTGGTGGTAATAAGACAGGTATACTAGTGTCGATAGGAATAATAAAATAAGATTCTATTAACCTATGAAATAGGTCAAACTTGGGTAAATGGACTTTAAAATAATAATCACAAAACATTATGTAATAAGAATATAAATGGAAGGTGAGAAATGACAAACAAATACAGGATGTGAAAAAATCAATAAAATCGTTAAGTCATTCCCAGCTAAGGCTGGGGCAGGAATGTGACGAATTTCTTTTCAACATATAAATTAACTTTATAAACTAGGTTATGATTTAAAATTAGGTAAACTTAATTTGTTTATTTATTTATTCATTGAAAAATTGGCTTACAGTGAGTCATTAAAAGTAAGAAAATTTAATTTCTCTACTCATTGTGATACTTTAAATATATTTCTATTGGTAACAGTTTACCCAATGCTTAATTTATTTGAAATTATCAATTCAAACCTTGATAATAATACCTATAAGGTTATATGTTCGGACCCCTATAGCTTCTGGTATATATAGAAGATGAGATCGAATCCCATTGGGAAATGTCGATGGTGTTCGAGGGATCACTAGAAACGATTTGCTTCTATCTGCCATATAATTACTATCAACCAGATGTGGCATAATAAAGATATGTATTGTCTTCATCTGGTCCCTTCAAAGTCAAGGTAGTAGATGCTCACTTGTTCGTTGGTTAAGTTGTCTGGTAGTATAGTTGATATAGCCATTTCTGTAGAAGAAGCTGAATCTGTAGATGAACATCGAAGAGGGGAACACAAGTAAATTACCCTTACTTTGATTAGACATCACTGGTCTAACAGAACATGTTCATCTTAAACTAGGTGCGTAAAATATCCTCATAACTGACCTCGCTTATCTGTTATTATCTGATTAAAGGTTTATCATCAGATAAGGAACTGATTATTCATATCGATAATGCATGCCACCATCTATACCGGTAATATTATAAGAAAGTACTTCGTTTGTTTTCACTATTCGCCATTTGTTTTTCTCAATTCAATTTTTTTTCATTTGTCCCATCTCAGAAGTCCAATAAATTGGATAAATAAATTTCCTCTGCTAGAATGTGTAAACCGAAGTATAGATTTTAGATTCTACAGACGTATTTTAGATAGTCCATAAACCAAATTTTTTTAATGAATAACACTTCTGTTTATTTTGTTTCAACCTCCGAACTATCTTTCAAATTCTATTGGTTTTATCACTAATTGCTTTGATTTACACTGAGTTGGTTATTCGATAGGAACTACTAGTTACAGTGGATTTTTTCATAAGTGGCTGCTCCAAATTTTAGCGATGTATTTTTTTACGGAATTGAAATTATTTTGAGCAAAGTTGTAGAAAATAAACGAACATATCATGTTTAGATTGCTTGTTGTGAAGAATTATTGAAGCGGGAAACAGAACTCCCAAAATGTATCAACTCACAAACCGCCTGTCTAAATGATAATCGTCTGTTCATTAATGACATACTTTGAGATGGATTTCTGGGACATCTAATGAAGACCTGAGAGCTGTGGGAACATCTAGGAAAAAAAATGAGAGAGTAGCTCACTGATGACATCGAATGATTTTCTACTTATATCGTAAACTGATGGAAGTTTGATACGTAAACTGTTAGATCTGAACTCAACAGTTTAAAATTATTGTGCCCTCTCAGTAAACGAATAATCTGAATCTAAATCCTGTATGAGGTTTCGGGCTCTCAATAGTAACTAGTCTTAAGTCAGATAGACACGTTATTTCTATTATTTGTTACTATGGCTGAGTCACTCGTTGTTAAACTACTGATGAGATTTACAAATCCAATAAATACCGAGTAGGTAATTAAATACTAACATGAAATCTGTCATGTATAAAGTATTAGAATGCAACCAGAATTTTAAGTCCAAGAAATTCAAAAAAGAGGAAAAAGATTGTTATAATCCTTTCATGTTCATAGTCTTACTTCACTTGTAAATTCACTAAAATTGACAGATAATTCCCATTTAAACATTAAAAATTAAAAACACGAAGTTCAGCGAAGGGATCTTTTTTCCTCCTTAAAAATCTAAACAGTTTTGATGGAATCTACCTGTTTATAAAATGTATTTCAACTTCATAAAGTTCTTAAAAATATTTTTTGTGAAATTGATGGAACATGTGATAATAGTAATCAGTCATAATTCAGTTTCCTTTCATTTCATTCCCTATTTTCATAGGATCTTTCATTCAAGGATAAACATTGGCATGAAAGGTGTTTCTTCTGTAGTGTTTGTCAAGCATCGTTAGCTGATAAACCATTCGCCACAAAAGACAATGATTTATACTGTCCAGAATGTTATGATGAGAAATTTTCACCTCGTTGTGATGGTTGCAAAAAGATATTCAAGGCTGGTTCACGTAAATACGAATATAAAGGATCAACATGGCATGAAGAGTGTTTCACTTGCATAGAATGCAAACAACCGATTGGAGCTAAAAGTTTCGTACCAAAAGATGATGGTGTAGTATGTGTACCATGTTATGAAGAGAAATATTCACAAAAATGCTGTAAATGTAATAAGGTCAGTGAAATTAATTTACTCTCTTGTTCTACTTAATAAATCAAAGTTTAAGTCAATTGATTTCTCTGTGGTAAGTATGGTTTTTGTAAAATGTGTTACCACAACTAATAGATTGTTGTCTTAAGCAATAAATATTTTCGGTTTCAGTGAAACTACTAAAACGTTTCAGATTAGTCGCTTGTGGTATGCAAGGTAGTTCTTCTAATTTTATGGTATTTCTGCTTGTTTCTACTGTACTAGTAAAGATTTAGGTAGTCATTCAGTTGAATAACTAATTCAGTTCACTTTATCAGTAATCGAATGTTAGCGAAAATCATAAGGGATTCTGATATATTAGATCAAGAACTCCGTTCAGCTGTTTCCACATACAAGTTGGTGTTCACCGAAACACAAGTTAAAACTTATGGGTAATGAACAATCGTTTCAATCTAATAATTACTTACAACTGATTATTTATCAGATATAAATCATATATTTTAGTGAATAGCAATAGTTTTAGTTCTCAACCTACCAATAATTTTATCACTAATTGACTTGTACCGTGAAGTAATCTCTCTTTCTATAACATATATGCATACACCACTATAGAGCATTCATCAGAGTATGATTTGAGTTCTCAATAAAAATTTATGACTTCATGAGCTTGGGATAAGCATTTTAGAATAGTAGATTCAAGCCAAGTCATCGCTCTGTATAACTCATTAATCTCTTATTTGTAAATTGCACGAAAATAGTTTTTGTGAAAGAGGAGACAAAGTGAATTAGATATATTGAAACACTCTACAATGAGGTTTTATTGATGGGTTTATATTAGCATAAACATAGTATAACATTTTTATTCATCTAATTGACATCTAATGTACATAATTCACTTCAAGAAATTGTCATCAGTAACATAATAATTGTAATAATAACCAAAACAAAAATTCAAAACCTAAACGCCTTCTTCTGGTGAAAAAAGCACATTCAGCTTCAAGAATTAGTAAACCTACCCCAACTACTTAATTCCATACCAGTTGTTTATTTTGATTGCATGATTGTCAACTCATGAGTCTCAACCATAAGAAGCGTTATCCATCGGTCAGTGAATAGGAACCAATATAATTCCATTCGATCATCAAAGTATACTAGGATCTATTGATAAAGATCCTAATGTGTTTACTGACCTAGATGACTGAATATTGGATTAGAGTATTAGCAGATTTCATATAATGACAGGAATTTTATTTGATCTTGTTTCGTACTTGTCGATACCTATCACCAAGGCAAAGTTCTACTTCAGAGCTCTATCCTGTATCACTCATACTTAATCTAACCATTGATCCCTTGTAGAATCGAACAAATTATACTAAGTGATCACTGGGAACAACTAAAAACAATCACCCCAAACTAAATCTTAGCTGTAAAATTATGCACTATAATAATATCATAAATCTGACTGTGTTAGACTGAAGAATTTAAAACTATGATTAATAGTTTCAGTACATTTAATTGTGAACAATAAATGTCCTAAAAGTAGGATTATATACCGAAGGAAATCCGAACATACTAAACAATATTTCATTCAAATACATGCACATATGTGTTTGGCTAAAAGCCTATGCCATAGATCATTACAAAAAAGTTATCACTAATCAAGTCTTCTTGTTTTTAATATTTTTTTTTCCTTAAAAATAAGCTTGAATTCTTTGCTTTGATCAATGAACATGAATTATTCGTTTAACATTTATCTTATGGTTGTTGAATAAAAAAATATCTCCAAGTTGTACCTTTAGATGAAATCAATTTGGTCGGTAGATATTTGGATAGTACAGCAAAGTAAAAATTTTGTATATAGATTATTGCCTGGTGAAATAAAAACGAAAATAATAAACAAATCGAATCTTATTGTTTGAATTCATTCGTAATAGGTTTTATGATTAATTTCATTTAAGATAAAATAATTAAAAAGCTTGTGACTTAAGGCTATATTGAGGCAATCCACACAGGATGCATATATATGTCAACATGAGACTGATCAATTGCAGTCCTAAATAACAATGGGACGATACAAGTAAAACAACACCAAGTGAATTTAACAATTATTTTTTGTTTTATCTAACCAACTCTCCAATATAAAACACAAGTATTAAGATTTGTTACTATTACCATAAATCGTTTAAATTAGAATAATGTCAAAAAAATAAGTCAAAAAGGTTTTAATGATTAAACAATGATGTATGAACTAAATAGTATAGGATACAACCGTCGTTCATGATAGTCATAGATTTTCACTAATCAAATCCTAGTGATATGAAAACTAAATAATTGATTTATTCTTCTGGATTTGAATTCATTAGCCGATGTATAAAGTACTTTTGAATTGGGCCAGTTGATTTGGATCGAGTTTAACAACCTTCAGTTAGGAAATACTGATTTAGACTTATCGAAATGGTGGTTATCAAATATCTGAATAATTTTAATGAGTAAATATAGTAATTCATTTTCTAACTACATTACACTGACGCACATAATTCTTAAGAAGATATTTATCTATTACAGCAGACAACCTTCAGATAAATTCTTTCTCTCTAAATAAATAAAAAATTTCATTTATTTAAGTGTATTAAATTGTATCTGAATCAGAATAAATATTATCTGATCAATTCATTTGATAGCAATTGAAGTAATATGGAGTAACATTATATATATTAATTGATTGATTGCAGTGGCGATTTCAAAGTTAAGATGGTTTTCCACATGAACTAACTTCATCCGGAAGGCTGTCTGATGATTGGACTAATCTCCAAAATAAACCGACAAACCGAATAACAGTTGTGTAAGCCTTAGTAAATAAGTTTGACCTAAATCTTCAAAATTCTAGCGAGAATCCGCAACTCATAGAGTTCAGTCATACTGAAAGTTAAATAAGTATCTTTCATAACATTTTTTGATTGTCATATTATTTCAGAAATTAATAGTTGGGAACATGAACCAGTGAATTCCTACTTAGTAATCTAAAAGTAACATCTTCACTACAAAGCCTAAATTTCCCTGGTTATACTCTTTGCACTGTCATAAATATGCACTACTGGATGATTGTAGACTAAGACTAAACAGCTGTTCAGTTGTAACCTTTTTTATTGATGGTTCTTCGGCTAACATTGATCTATGATCAAATGTATTTCAACATTTATTTATTTCATTCTGATGGGACCTTTCAAAAAAGACATTAGAGTGCAGTTAAGCAAAGTGTATTCAAGTAAGCACCAATTATATAACAATAAACGTAATGCAAGACAGTTTCTTAACTGATATATTGATGAAAACATGATTGCTGTGTATTGGTAATAATAATTGTCATTATAAAATAGGAGTTGAGTCTACTAACAACTTAGTGCGCGTGATGTTTGTGAAGTATTTTTCAGCGTGGAATAGTTCTTTTTTCCTTTATTTCTATAAGTTGAATTGAATTATCATGAAAATGTTAACTCAAAGGAATGACACATGTGATAAGCGATATGTTTACATTGATAACATCATACAAATATTTTTCAGTAGTAAGATTTTGACGTATCCTATTTTAAAGACGCACAAAATTACCATTAATTGAAAATAAACAAATAAATGACCCTTAGATTGAGATTTTGAGTATGGTTCTGATGATCAACTTTCAAAATCTGGTTTATATTTTCATAATCTTACTATCTCTTTTCTTAAACAATAAGAAATTAAGTAAAGGAAATTAAGAATATATCATGAAAAGAAGGTACAATTAAGCAGCTATGGAACTAACTTTCACATGACCCATAAATCCTTTTATGTTCATAATCATGTCTACTATTTTCTTTACACTGAGGTATTTTTAGTAGGTAGACTTGTTTATTGAGTCCTAGTCCATTTTGTCATTTGATCTTTTGTATAATTGTTAATAGTTATTTAGTTTGACTTATATTATTGTGTTAGTTTATAACGATTCAGTGACATTTCAAACTGTGCACTGAGCACGTTCACACATGCTAATCATACGTGCTTATAACTCTTCCAAGCTGTGTATATTTTTTCAAAAGATTATTTCAACAAAGATTGAATTTTTTTGACTAAATACCATTTTAAAGTATTCGTCCAGCTCTACATTCATAGGGTGTTATTATTTTCGTTGTAACACTGAAACTATCTATGATAAGACAGCTTTCCTACCATTTTGTATGACAACACTTTTTCTATGAATAATTAAACTGAACTAATAGGAGTAATTTTTTGTCGACTTATTTTTTTTTCATTCCCGACATAATAGGCCATTCAAAAAGGTGGGGTAACTTATAAAGGTCAACCATGGCATAAAACGTGTTTCTTATGCACAAATTGCAGTTGTGAATTAGCTGGTCAAAAGTTTACATCACGTGATGAGAAACCTTATTGTGCAGATTGTTATACACAATTATTTGCAAAACATTGTGCAAAGTGTACAAAACCAATTAGTGGTAAGTTATTTTTTCGGTGGCAGCATGGTGGGTAAAAATTTTATAGTTATATTTCGTTGAACTTCATGAACCAAATGTAGTATGAGATGAGACGTTTGAAAGGATTGGCAAAAACTCATTAATCTTATTTTATTTACTTGATTTTTTTAAAAATTTCTTTCTGGTGAGATAAATTCATTCATATGTTGATAAACAATAAAAGGTACCAGTCTTTAATTTACACTTGGAAATAATCTCAGTATACGTAAAATACATACATTTTTTTAATTTACGGAACTACATAGTTTAGTAATAGATTTGCAATTTTTTCACTGATTGAAACCTGATAGATGTGAATGGATTAGAAAACTTTAGCACCTACAGTTCGAGAATATGTGGATAATCAAGTATTCATTCCTTAAAAACTAGCTAACCCACAATATTCCTATGGTTATTTACAACTACGTTTAAACACAGTCATACATAATTAACCATGCACTGTTTTCTGTCAAAGTAAATCCATTAATAGTTTTTCATTTATTTTAAACATTTAGTACATTTGCGTTACTGAATCAGTAGATGATTTCTGGATTTTCACAAACTTCAATTCTTGAGTGGTGACCACGGGACTAAAGAGACCTGTAAAAAAAGATACGAAAATCAATGGAATATTCGGCACTTTATTAATTAGGGTAGAGAAGAGCATAATGTACAGATTTACAGCTTTCTTAAAAGGTTTCTAATAAACAATTTTAGAAATTTTGCTGGAGTCTTAGAGAACTTTCAAAGTAATTATAGATATCTCTTTATACTATATATATTAAAGATTTCATGACTTCTCCATAATATTTGGATTATTTTATTTGCTTCTGTTTTTTTCCTCGAAAAATATCTTCTGTCATGGGAAACATACACCTCATTTTAAAACAAATGAATAAAATCCAGGTTTCGGCGGCTGCAAATTTGTAACATTTGAAGAAAAACATTGGCATTCTGATTGTTTCAATTGCAGTAAATGTCAAAATAGTCTGGTAGGCAAAGGATTCCTTGTTTCGGATGATGGGGTTGTTTGTCCTGAATGTGCAAGATAATGAAGTGAACACACAAGCAAGTAAGCACAAAATCACAATGACAATAGTAAAAAGTCTAAATGATATCAGTAAGAATGAGAATAAAACTTTCAATATTTTCAGTACAATCATAAAAATACACAGAAAGTTAATATACATGATTATGTTTTGTGGTTTTCCTCATTAATATACATTTATGTATTTATTTATTGTAAGCTGATTTTCTCTTTTTGGTAGCTGCTTTCCTTTTATTTATTCACTAGTTTATTAACGATCCCAACTGTTCTTCATTCATTTTATTGATTATATTTATAGTACTTATATCGTTTATAAGTAGTGTCTGCTCTTTTAATTTTTATTTGCTTATTTTCAATAACCTACATTTCACTCCGAAATTAAATTATCTCTGATTGATTCCGAAGTTGCTTAAACATTTACCTAGATATTTACCCTTTATGGTATCTTTTCACTTAATCACACATGAACGCAGCAAATAATTTCTCTATGCAATTTATATCAGATCATTTTTGTGGATTGACATGAAGAAAAGTTGATCTGTTGACATGTAATGCTTAACTTCTTAAATTCAACTTTCACTATTGTTTGTTATCAAGGCATTTCCTAATTATCCGGAAACAAAAAGAGGGGAAGAGAAAACAATAATGAGAGTGAATAATAAATAAGAAACATCAATTATCCTATTTATTAAAACAATATCCTTTCATTATCATATTCATTTATATTTGATTTATGTTTATTGTCACCGTCATATTTCTATGATTGTGTTTTCCTACTATTTTTCTCTTTATAATGTTATTATCATTGTAATAGTGGTTTGATAACTGTGATGGTATGATAAAGATAATTTCAAACATTACAATACTTCCGCTAGTCAAACATTTGTTTTTGTGTGTGAGTTTGTGATCCTTTTTATTTTGAATTTATTGCTTGTGCTTTTATTGACCTTTTTATTGGGTCAAAGTAAGAAAGATAATATTTATTAATGTAATATTATAAACTTTTTTTTCAATTGAATATCAATCACAGTAAAGAAAAACAAATGTCTTCTACTGCAATGAATGATATTTTAATTTTTCTTGAATACTTAGTTCTTATCATTATCATTATATGTTAAGTTATAAAGTTCAGTGGAATCATTACTGTTATAGTCTCTATGAAGTACAGTGAGTATTATGCCGATAAGTGTTAAAGAGAAGTAGTGATAACGTTTCATAAAATATGACGAAATGACTGTTCAGAGCTGTGAAATGTGTATTACGTTTCTTGGTTCATATAAACACTATATATATTGAAAATGCATAGCAAAATAGATGTTAGGTCAAATGAACACCAGTGATGATATCTGACCACTCAAGATATATTCACATACACGAAGCTTTCTGAATGAATCCATTTAAAATTTAGAACTCATCAGTTGGTGGCATTTTTATCCTCGTTTTGGTGTTCCAACTAAAATAAAAGCTTGTACCATTATCTAATGGGCTACTGGTTTAAAATGATTATCTTTTTTATATTGAACATTTTAATATATGTTAGAACCTTTAATTTCTTTGTATCTCGATATATTTGGTTGCACTAAAATACCCTCTACTTGTGTTGACGTGATTCTGGCATTTGAAACAACGTTAAAATTGTGTGAGTCATTGACTGTGATATATTTAAATCCAAGTGATATAAAAATTGAAGTGACAAGCTGCTTGTTTCTTTCTCTAAACTAATTTGGATGAAGTTATGTTCTCTGAATAGGATCCTTGAATTTAGAAGCTTACATTGTTTCCTATATGTTAAAAATTTTGTCCAGAACATCAAAAATATTCCATAAATAAACCATTTAACTCAGAGTTGAAAATATCACCATAAGTATTCTTCTATGGCACAAGTCTATCTAATCATTCCATACACTATTATATACGTAGAGTCGATATGATAATATAGATTCATTGTTCACATAAATAAATACAAACTAAGTTTATCAAGCACCGATAAACACACATAATTAGTGCAACTTCATCTGAATTCAATGTAGATTGAGAAAAAAAAGAATCACATGTAAGTAACTTTATAATTTTTCGCACAAACTACCTAAATTTTCTGCGATTAAAAAATGAAAATTCAAACAATTATGTCAAAACCAAAAATGATTAATTGGATAACAGGAAATCAAGGATGAGAGATTAACAATGAGAGTTAAGTAAAAGCGATCAAAATAATGATTACGGTTTTGAATGAAAGTTTAAATCATATCTTTTTTTGTTTCTGTTCATTATTCAGAAATTTTCAGTTTGGGGTTGTAGAGATTATTGAATTTCATCAAAATCATGAACTGATTAGTGTTAGACCACCATTGAAAACCTGGAAGTACTGGACAGTTGTTTCATCCCCGTATGAGGCTCCTCAGTATTGCCCATCCGCAACCTGGAACACAGGACCTTCGGTCTCATGCAAATGCTTAACATCTAGACCACTAAGTCGGAACCCAACGGTGTTATTGTTTAACTCCAATTAGTTCACAACAGTGCGCAACCATCTTCCATTTAGAAATTTATTGAATAAAATTCTCATCGTGAACTATTGAAAATCCTAAGAGCATTGACATAGTTGTCTACAATTTATTTTTGGACTTGATCTAATGGATATTGCGAATGGATTACAATCGATTGTCTGAATTTTTTATTATTATTATTATTATTATTATTATTATTAATGGCTTTATTCAATATTATATTTTGGTACAATATAGAATTGATTATGATCGAATGATGAGTGCTAACAAAGCCAGAGTTATCAACCTATTGTCTACACGGAATGAATGTCAAGAAAAAAAATAACTTGTCAGCAAAATGTTAGTCGTTTTATGTAGCAAAAATGTACATAAATTGGAAAATACTCGACCTAAAGTAAATATTATTGGAATTCATTCGAGCTGAAAACGATTACTAAATTGTTATTTTGTAGGTCATTTGTCAGCCAACGAGATTAAGGACTATAATGCTTACCTATAACTAACCACATCACCTCTCCTAAAAATCTGTTGAGCTCACTTGCCAAACAAAAATATTAATATGCTAGGCTATTTAGAATCTTCCTCACTACATTATTCCATCTTCTGATTTTGCGTTTCTGTATTTCTAAACAGCAGAGACTGAGATATTGAGAAGTTTTAAACTCTTTCCTGTTATTATATGAATTTGCTGTGATTAGTTAGTCATTATTATACATCATTGCATCCTTTTTGAATATGAATGGGTTCTACCTTATGTAATGTATTAGTTTGGGAAGTCACTTTGTGTTTGCTCACGTCCAATTAGTGTTTTGTGAAAGTTCAATAAGCCACTATTTCATTGCAAACTCATTAGGCAGACGAATCAAGTGAATTTTCAAAACTACATTCTCAACTTAATGATCATGGTATTACTGATTTATTGGGACGCGGCCTAATAATTAACATTATTTGTTGCATTCAGTTCACCAAATAAGTTAAGACTAATATATGTTCAATTTATTAAAAAATCGCTACGTAATACCTCTTTAGTAAATAATAAGAATGTGTTCATTCACTAATCACTGACACCTTAGCACGTTTTACGAAATTCTATTAGGACGTTGCGATTTGCAGAGTTGACCAAGTTGACAATATATTTATAAACTGATGATAACATTCAAAACAGCCTACAGTACATGTCAAAGTTAATTTGTTCAGAATAAGGGACTTAATTTTATAGAAACAAATAAACTATCAGAAAGGAGTTTTGTGGAGATTGCAGTAATTTAATAGTTAATTCATGAGTCGATTAAAGTTAGATAACCTTGAGAAACTTGGAAGCACTGGACAGCCGTTTCGTCCTAGTATAGGACTCCTTAGAAGTGCACATCCACGATCCCACTTTCGGGATTAGAACCCAGGACCTTCGGTCTTGTGCGAGAACGCTTAACCTCTAGATCACTGAGCATAATAACTATTACCTTTTCTAAGCAAAAATATCATGAAATCTTTTCGATATGAACGAAATCGGTATCTGACCGTATTAATATTTTCTTTGCAAAATAAACTATTGAAGACGAAAGAGAAAATGGTTTTCTTTATCTCATTAATATCTTCTTTCCTTAACACAAACTTCTTAGAATACAACAATAAATTTCTCTCTCCTAAATTTGTCAAAAGCATAAGGACTTTAAAGCTTCGGATTATCCCCTTTTTGTCATTAGGACAAAATTCGTACATGGATTATGCTACGTTTAAAACTGGGGATAACTATTCGTTTGAACCATTGAATTTCAAATTAGTGATCTAAAACTAACGTACTAGTCATGGGACCTAAGGGTTCTGAGTTTAATTTTGTGTATATTGATTGTGAATAGATAAAAGAGAAGAAACCATTGAAAAGCACGGCGAACTGGACACTCCAATCAACTCACAAATGAGACAGTGCCCTTAAACTTCTGTTCCATAAAGAGTAAGAAGACTTTGGATCTCTGGGCTGCGATTCACAGTTTCACATCCCCGAAGTCAACTTGTGCACTTTCCTGACAAAAACCATCTCCAAACTATACAAAACATCTTAGTATGTATGCATTCATATTCACAGTTTTGAACAATAGTTAACTTCTCTGAATTTCATTAAACAGCAATTTTCTTGTCATTAATAATCATTAAATAGCTTCATCCTGAAGTAAGCATCATTCTTAAATGATGGTTTGCATGTTTTATTACTTGTTTCGGTAGAAAAATAACAATTTTCTGCATACCTGGTTTGTGGTTAGTAGTGGAATATAGGACAGGTATTCTCTTCTATTTCGAACTCGTCAGCCTAATGTACATGAATCATAATGCCGGTTTTCGTACTGAAAGTTGAACTCAATTAAATACCATTTCAAATGTCAAATTAAAGCCGACATAGCTTCATGAACATCCCAGATTAAAGTAAACAAACGTGTGTTCTTTTAAGGATTAACGATCCGGAAAGTAATAATAACTTTAGGCTTTGATGCATTCATATTTCTAGTGAGTTTGTACTACCTTATTGCTGAATGACAATGAGTAAATCATCCTTCTTTTGTTTGGTAAAAATCACATTGTTGTTGGATTGGAATTAATCACTTGATACCACATGACTGATCGCAATGAATGCCATAATCTCCTAAGTCTTTATAACGTATGGACACAAATTAAATCTATGACTATCGGAAATGTCAGAATATAAGTCACTAAACCATAAAGTTAGTATGATAGAAAGTGTGAGATGTACATTCTAAGGATCAGAGTTTATCTTATAATTCAATTTTTATGAATAAATGATTAGGTTGGGCAGCAGTTTGAAGATAGGTAGGTTGATTTTTAAAAGACCTTAAACTGACCAATCAGAAGTCAGGGGACGAAAAGTAGACTGCATGTTTAAATGTTAGGATTTTCGAGGTAATCTTGAAGGCTATGAGTTAAAGACCAAATTTAAAGGTTTGGCGTATGGGGTGAAGGTTAAGGGTCAAGGTCATTTGTCAGAATTACGGCGTAGGCCTACTCTAAATTACTAACGATTAAATTGGGTGTCACAAAGACTGATTTTCAGTAAACATAACTCATCCTAATAAAATCCATTATCTTTCTTACAACGTGTATATTTATATATTCAACCGTCTACTTTACTTATTAAAACACGAATTTTTAGCGAAGGGATCTCTTTTCAACGAATTTATTATCAAGCTGTACAATCGTATATATATGAAAATTTTTGTTTTTGTAAAAGTACTAATTCCGTGAGGAAAAGTGAACGATTGTACAGCTTGATAATAAATTCGTTGAAAAGAGGTCCCTTCGCTGAAAATTCGTGTTTTACTTTACTTATGCTTGATACATTCACTGTGTTGCGTGACTACATTCATATTTCAAATTGCCTATATCGACAAAAACAAATCCTTACCTCTTGAGTAGTCTAGACAGTAACTACTGAGAGTTCAATACTAGTATGAAACAGCTGTCAGGTGCATCCTGATTTCCAATGGTTTTATAACTAAGGACGATTGGTGGTCGAATAAAATTCAGTAATCCTCACAAACCCCTCATACTGACAACGAATCAGTCACTGACTCCACAAAATGATTACCGATCTCAATATAACTTAAAATAATCATCGTTTATACTCTTAAAGAACACTCCCATCAATGCATTGGGTATAAACAGTCTATTAACCGTCATTACAAAGTAATAAAGTAGGAAATGTTGCAAGATTATTGTTATTTGTATTACAAGTTTATCAGTTCTAAAATATCAATAGTCAAATCGATGTTAATCAGTGGGGAGGGAGTTTGAGAGATATATCCAAGTAACTGTTAGATTATATGTGTAGATAATTCGGGACACTTATGGGAAGTAGAAATGTTGACAGTTTTAAAATAACACTACTAAACTAAAAGATTCATTGAATTTAGGAAGTAAGAGTCTGTGTAAGTCACATATTTGATACACATAGTTCCCTTTATCATTTTGCTCTTCACATATTTGAAATCATTAGGGAAAAAAACGATGAAAATAAACAAATTCACTCGATGATATTATAAACTAATTTTGATAAATCTACTCACTACTTTTGATAAGTCTTTCTAACTGGACGCCAATCGGTGTATCTGATCGAAGTTGTAAAAAAAAACGAGGAAACACCGCTGTTCCCACGACGCGAAAGTAAGAACACAAAGACTAATACAAATGAAGATTTATTAACCTCATAGCAGGGCGACGACGACCCTAGTCGAAAATACACTTGATATATATTGATTTGTACATCCATCTTAATTATTGGTTAGTGCAAATCACATATATCCCATGCTACATGTCATGCTGAGAACAGTTCATGTCCACTGAATACCAGAATATCGTATGTTATACCGAATAAAATATCATACGGGAAAATGAAACCGAATGTTACACTTAGTAATTATCACGTTGAATTCATAATTTTGACTTTTCATACCGTTATATTACTTTTATAAGACTATTAGCATTAATTAATGAAACATCGTTAAAAATAATGCATTCACCGAAACAATATTTTCTTTTCTTTTGTGTCTTGATGGGTATATCCCGTTTACTTAAAAATAATTTTATTTTGTTTTTTCCCTTGGTGGAAAATTTTAAAAAATTTCTAATAACAGTGAATATAATTTACTTAATGTCTAAATTTTCACAAACCATCAAATTCGATAGACCTACTTTCAAGATTTAGGTATTTAATGAGTTGATGTGTGCCAGATTTGTATTTAGAAGATTTTTGGCTTTTGTGCTAGTTACAAGAGCTAAATGTTCTGGATATGATGTTGTTTAAAGTCGTCCAGTGGACACAACTGAGGAGATGGAAACTAGATCTACTCAACTGTTCAATGTTTCTTGGTTTCCAAAGGTTCACTAACCAGTAGAACTGTGTGGCAAAATAAAAAAACGTTAAAATAACATCAATGCATACTGAATTTTGAATGTGCTGAATTTATCGATCTCGGTTGATTTCCATTCAATTTACCGGTGGTATATATATATCCACTCCAACAAGAAATTTAGGAAAGAACAAACCAGCTTCCAGCTGAAGACAAAATCAGGAAACGATGTTGGAGTGGATAAGGGGCATTTTGAGGGTACCATCAAGTACTATAATTAGTAGGGCGCTAATTTAGAATCCTGGAGGCAAAAAGAAAAGAGGCAGACCAAAGAACAGGTGGTTCTGGGAATCGGAGGTAAGCATCAAAATCGTGAAGACAACTTGATAACAACTAGAAAGGTCAATCTATGTAAGAGTTTTTCGCAGATCTCTAGTCGGCAGCGATTGTGGTAATAAGCTTAAATGGGCTAACCTAACCACGTGACGAATAATGTACTTGTGCATAAATAAGGAAATGTAGACATCATTTGTTTTCATTTGATGTCGTAAAAGCATGTTACATCAGTTTTCTATGTGATACCTTTAGAATATGATGAAATGTGACTTGTCACAACATTTTGTTTTCGATTTCTTATGTTAGTTTTCTCATTTTTCTGATTTCGTTGATGGTGATGCTCATCTTCGCTTAGTAATTAATCATGTAATTTTTTTTAATTTTTCATCTGCCGATCAATTACACAGGCATACACACATATACTGACAAGCATTCTATGGTTAAATTGTCGAATATTTACTCTTGTGAAGTATGTAATGTAAAATGTAGCAAATAAACTTATTTCAGCACACATAACATTTTTCCTTGTTATTGTGCAGCATATATAATACAGAATCATTGTTTGCAAGTTCGATGACAAAAAATTGGCAATTATTTATCTCAGTGACAGAATCTGTAATTGATTAGTTCTATTCCAAAAGAAAAACAAAGAGATTATGACTTTCCTCAAGATTCCAACTGATGAGATTGATGCATAAAAGTACATATTCGCACGCTTACAAGCACGAAAGGGTTTTATTGTAATATTTTCCTGAATTTTTATTGTCTATTAAGCGAGTTTTGTCATTTTTCTAAAACTAGAATTTTCATACTTTTATGACAAGAAAATCTAAGTTAATTATCATAGATTCTGTTTCTATTTATGTCTGTGTACGTATATGAGTGAGAATGATGATTTCTTTTTATGATTATCTTTTGCATCAAGAATAAATTATTCTCTAAAGTAATAATTAATTATCTCTCTCAATCAAAAAATATAATTTTAGTGCGAAATCTCCAACCAAATTTCATAAATAGATTATTTGCATTTTTTAAAAATTTATAATCATATCTATCTGAAGTGAAGGTTGCTTCTATGACTATAGTAAGTTACTATTATCCATGATTTAAAGAATAAAGGCGATATTAAGAAATTCCTGTTTTCATTTACAACCTTAGGAAATTCGACCTATTTAAAAATAGCCAATTTGGATATCATTGTAATACCCTTTTGCTGGGTATAAATTAAACTTTAATTCCTATCAACTTTGATAGAGCGAAAATAACGTGTGCCGACTTTCGGGGGATTCTTATACAACTGACAACTTATACCATGTGTATATTAATTCCCCTTTCCCTTTAAGGGCGTTTTTCTAAAAAAGATTAAAAGATGAAAGTGAATTATCACAGATCAAATAGAACGTAAACTAAACATAATATTAGATCAAATGGTTGAATATCAGTGCTTCATCAATCGATATGAGTTTGCAGTGTACGCTATCTTTATCATTTATTTTTAACAGAAATTTATAATATAAGAAATGAGATCATATACTTATTTAGTCCTTGCGCTTGTCATAACTAATTCGTTTTAGAGGAGTATTAAAACTAGTGTTTACAGATATATTAGCTCACATCACTGAACAATATTAGTTGGACAACTGTTAAAAACTAGAAAAAAGTGGAGAATTGCTTCATCCTGGTTTCAGACCCTTCAGCAACGCTGATCCACAGCCATGTAGCCTCAAATATAACCCAAAAGTTTCAGGTCTCATTGGTTAGGGTTTACCTCTTACACCAATGAGTCGGCACACAACGACTAACATTTCTAACTAACTAAGGTCAGTTCGTAATATAAACTATGAGATCCAATAACCTCCGCAAACATACATATATTATCACTGTATACTATGTAAAATACGTTTATGTGCAATCTAAAAACATATCTGTACGATCGAATCAAATAGAACATAGTCATTTTATTATTATTATTGCTATTTACAACTCAACAATCACAATTGTTACTTAAACTAAACGTACTTTTTTAACATCAGCATAGTAACTTGATCAATCACTTGACACAGATAATGAGTACAGAATCAAACAAATACTTTGTATTCATGTAGAAAAGATTAACCATAATAATAAGTACAAGTATAAGCGAACAATTGTTTTCAATTAGATCGTCATCAGGCTTTACTCTAATATACATGAATATATATACGAAAATTTTTAAACCAATCAAGGCAATATGAGTCAATAATCACAATGAAATAGAATAAGTCACTACACTTCATAGTTTCAACCATATTTATGCTTAATATTGTTTGTTAAATGGTTTAAGTGTACAACACGTAAACGTTAGATTTTGTTATCTGTTATCCACTCCAGTTTACTGCTGTTATTACACAAGTGTTAAAAAAGCAACTCTCTTTTTCGTAATTTGAATCACGAACTGAAGTTAAACACGTAAAACACTGGATGTCAGCTCAGTAGTCTGTAGGTTAATCCTTCGTGCACGGAACCGAAGATCTTGTGTTCGATTCCCAGTTGCAGGGTTGTGGATGTGCACTGTTGAGAAGTCCTACACTGGGAAGAAACAGCTGTTCAATGCTTCCAGATTTTCAGTGACAGTCTAGCTAACATCAGTTCGTTATTCAAACTGAGAAAATTCTATAATTTACAGAAGTCTCCCTATACTAATTTTCTTCTTATTTATGACAATTTTTATGGCATCAAATGTTCTATTCTAAAAAACATGAATTCAGAGATCGTTTCTGTAAATAATGATGAAATAAATTATTCTAATCGCCCATATATCGATAACTTTGAAGTTGGACTTAAACTCAAATGCATCTTTAAATTGAACTTAATTCGATGACCTTGAAATATAAATATTTAATGGGGCTGATAAAAAATATTTTGTTTTCTTTGCTACTCCTCAGTGCTGTTTGTATTCCAATATCTGCATTTACAAAATGGCCTGTAAACTGGAAGATTGAATAGTGAAACACATTTTAGTTCATGTTAACTAGCCGAAACTAATGAATATCCTTCTGTCCACCAACATTTCATATCCATTTGTTAGTTATCAACTAATCACATTTCATTAGTTCAGGTAACTTGTGTATTTTAGAAGATTTGCGAACACTGAACAGCCGTTTCGTTCTGGCACTGAACTCCTTAGCAGTGCGCATCCATAGACCTACAAGGGACCCAACTCAAAACAGAGAGATAATGTATCCGTTTATAATTGTTAAATATGCGTTTAGTATCAAGCATTTCCAGGCATTTTTCGTTAATTTAATGGGCTATTACTCCATATAAGGCCATAATTTTCACTGAGATTTACATTTCAAGCCCTAAATTTCAGTCTATTTACCTTTTCCTTGCAACAAGTATAGATGAGCTACAGTAGTTTGTAAATAGAAGACATAAGAGATAGCTTCAGATGACTGAAATGAAATTCTTAGTGGAAACTATTACATAATATATAGCCTTCACCCATTAAATGAACGGAGACATGATAGGAAATGTTAGATATTGCACTTTTATCGAACAGTGAAAAACGGATGTATAACCCCACACATCTGGGACCTTCAAGTTTTGAGATCAACGCTTGACTCTTGTACCACTAAATCGTCATACCATTTTTAATATAACGTCCAATGGCCGCCTAAGACCATTCTATGATATAAGCTATTAATTAAATTGCTATAATATATTACAACTGAGCTATCTTGATTACAAACAACTTATTAAATGACTTCAAATGATAAATTTATTGGTTTGAATTAAACGATCCACCGTCTTAACTACGCTTCTATTTAGTCAAATTGGAAGGTATTTACAAGCATTAAACTAACATGTACTTCATGGTCTTAGAAATTTGATTGTCAATATCTGATTTCAATCATCGAGAATTGCTGGTAGCTTTTTAAACCACGTTGATCAACACAAATACTGGGAATCATCACATCATTTAGAGAAATAAGCGTTCACACAAACACACACATTTTGGTCTTTGTCCTGATCAATCAATATTGGTTGTAGACAAAAATAAATATGAAGGCTGTCTAGTGAATGCAAATGTATCAGTGTGTTTACGTGTTAGCAAGTCTGTGTGTTTGTTTATGTGGAGTAGATTTAGTAAACAATAAACATAAAATTCTATCCCATCACTTTTTTGTGAAACTAGTTTGTTTTCATACTGATTTCATTGATAAAATGAATTCCTACTATGATTTGGTGATTTTACAATGAAATTCTACTTAATAAAATTAATTAGTTCACTTTAATGTGACCTCTAACTGCGTCTAGAAATTTACATATTTGTTGAACATGTTTCAAAAAGCTTTGGGATAAGAGAAAGAAATAGATTAAACAGCGCAATTACTATACATATCTTGGATACAGGATATGAGGTCAATAATACCTTACAATCTTTCAGACAAATTATTATTGGTTGGAATGACCATTAATTTTAGTGATAAAAGCTCGAATCATGTTAATTTGAATATAATTTTAATCGTGTCGATATTTTTCATAGTTTTATCTCAACAAATATAGTACATATTGATAACCTATAGAAGAGTTACTTACTATAGACACTCACAGTTGTTCGAATGTAACAGTTTTGCATTTTATTTCAGTCATAATTAATATTTGTAATATAACAAATTCAACATTCTGTTTGGTTATTGTTTCTTAGTAAGTTTGCATAAATGGTAAATTTTATTTGTGTCATTTATCTTAATGTTGTTTATAAGATAAATGCAAGCGTCCGTTTTTTAGACAAACCGACCATCTTATTAATCAGAAATAGTGATTTACAAAAATTAAACTAGGTTGTTTATATATTCATGATACCATTCACAAAAATGGATATTTTTTGTGGTAATTAACTAACGGAAACTAACCTCTATCTTATATCGCCTTTCGTATATATATATATATATATATATATATATATATATATATATATATATATATATATATATATATATATATATTCACATATCTAAATAGCATTATGCCATTATAGCTGATATCAATTCGTAATGAAAACACTGACTCTAATTCCCAACCCTACCGCCCGACTGTAAATCCTAATTCTAATTCTTCATACTAATTTACAAACTTCATTTGATCCTAGTAAATAGGTAGATACCCTCAAAGTCACTCGAGGGTCGCCCATAAGTTATAATCTTACTAATTTGACTAATAATTTAGTTAAACTATATTATGCTAGCGACCTTAAGCAAACTATCCGCCAATCAAGAGACAATGTTTAATTATAAAATAATTAACGATAAAAAGCAATAAAATGACAGTTGAATAATAGTTTCGACATGATTAACTATCGCTTACAAATTAAACTATTCATTGTAGTAAGAGGAAAAAGTTAATTTTAAATACTGAGTCGGGTTGGTATTGTAGGTTGTGGTTATAAACTCATAGGGTTTTTTCACCAACTGACAACAACTATAATTCAATGATTATTTGCCATCTTTCAGTCTAAAAGCTTAAGAAACTTATGTTTCAGATTTATAGTCAGAAGTTAGAGAGGGAGAATACTATCCAGCTACACAAACACCCATTACTGTTCACTGAACACGCCAAGTGCTCTGATACACAATCCGCATTAGGAGATATTTTTTATAATTTAGCTTAAGTACCAGCTTGTATTCACTGTATGGTTCCATAATAGGTATTTTTTTATCAGTTCCATGTATTTTAAGAACCAAATACTGACAATTTTCACTTAAATCATAGCAACTTACAAACTATCTTTCAATGCATTTTCAGTTCCGCAAAAATCCATGATACGCTGTCTTAGTTCTTACCGGTTCACTCAAGGCTGTCAGCATAGTATACATTTACCGACAATGTTTTTAAAGATAGTTTTATTGAGAAGCATTTACTAAGAATCAAATATTGTTGTGTACCTATTTACATCTCCTCCAATAAGTTCACAAACTGCACTACTGTTGCCATCACAAGATAGAGAGGCCATCCAAATTCACGTTTTCCGAAACCATCACTCAGAACACTAATAAAACCGATTTGTGATCACAGGGACCTATATTATACATTAATTGTAAACGGAACCAATAAATAGATAGCCATACTGCTATATGAGCAGTTTAATGGAGTTATAGAAACCGAACTACTGTAACCTAATAATATTAAGGCTTCTAATTGGATTATGTGGAATCTCAAAACTATATTTTACCAATTGGCACATAATATGGTTTAGTTCGATTCATCAAAATCTTTATCCCAAATTACAGTTGAATGAATTCAGAACATACTTGTTGTTGAGTAGCACAAGACTGAATAATTTAACAATTTATATAGCAATAATCCAAAAATGAATATTCACAGCTACAGTGTGTAGTGATGATTCATTAGTTCATCCTAAGAAAATCTTACTTCTATGGTAGAACAATTGGCTGATAAGCTACTAGAATAAATGAAGTGATAGAACTGATAATCGGACCAAACTTAAAATGTGAATCGAACGAATTTCAGTAACATTGACCAAATGGATGAACATATTCGGGAACTAAAACTGTCATTTCTACCGCAAACATTCAAACGAACCAACATGACTAATAAAAAGTAACAATAATTGATTAAGTGTAGAAACCAAGGCCATAAGATAATCAATGACGCTTTAGTTCAGTACGCGAATCACATGCAGCTTTAAAATGATGAGTAGCTACATGTCTGTTCAATGATCGATTAATACATAAGAAATTGTGAAAATAAGGGGAAAGATCTAATTGACGCAACTTGTTAAATAATTTTATGTAGGTGGTCAGGATAACATAAATGTTACGTACATAAACTGATCGTGGCCCAAACAAACATCTATATTTAGACTTAATGGTTCTAGCAGAAATTCATTAACATGAATATAAATGCTCTGTGGAGAGTTAACTACACTACCAACTAATATTTTCAATCAGGGATTAGGACAAATTAACTGAAGGTTAATAAACTGAAACTCACCACCGGCCATCTACGTAACCCCAAAATGCTAATCATGTTTATAAACGTGGCAATGGACAAATCGACTAGATATCTTAAACATATCACTGTTCCTTTCATAATCACTAAGTACTAGCAGGATCCCTAAATCAATCCTCGGAATTAACTTACCAAAAGCTTTTAAAAACGAGCTAAGTAAAGTCAGGAGCAAATCAGTGGATTAACACAAACCATATGGTCGAAAATATCATCATTTTGTTGGATTTCAATTAGTATCAATTAGATAGTTGTAGGATCTTTCTATAATTTGCATATGTGCGTATTTGTAAAGGGGAACAAGAGAAATAAATTCCAGCTTAGGGAATAAATAGTATGGTTTCTTCTCCTTACCAAAAAAATTTGAATTCATGTTTTGCCATTAACTTAGACAACCACAAATTTACTGTACTATTAGCAAAAACTGAAACTACAAACATTTGATGTGGAACACACACACAAAGTCTTGATACAAAGTAATTTCCTCTCTTTCTTGCTGTCTATCTATCTATCTATCTATCTATCTATCTATCTATTTATCTATCCGTCTTACCCAAACACTTATAGTTGTTATCGTATTACAAACATTTTTAAACAAACGGGCACACACAAAAATCATGGCTAGACAATTAATGCATACAAAACAACTGTTTCCTAGTTGACTATTAGACAGAGTTTGTTTCTCAGTCTGTAAAGTATTATTTAGATTAAATCTAATCATATATATCAATGGTGGTTTTCATTACAGATCAACACTGAAGAAATCTATCGAATTTATGCGGTCTTCCAAATGTCAAGATTCATTTAATACTTTTTTAACGAAAATTTCGAAAAGTACATTCATTCCCCTACTCTGAAAGTGAACAAAATAGGTATTGTTACTAATGACCAATTATTGCATAGAGCCTTTTATTAAGATTCTGAATTTACCGCTATCGAAGATTTCAGGACTGACGATTAAATAAATTTATGTTCAAATTTATGGGCTCAGAATTCAAATAAGAAAAGTTACCAATTTCTGAGAAATGAAACAAGATATAATAATGAGAAACACTTTGTAGTAAACTGTATTTGGCTTGTTGTAGCAATTAATTAGTTTTTGTCAGGAATCGGCATCAGTTGGAACTCATTAAAAATAAACTTCTAGAGTTCTGGTAATATGTCTTGACAGATTAAGTAAATGAATGGCGAATAATCGTCGATTAAAGTTAAAAGTCTGAACGATTAATAATGTGCCCTCAGTGAGATATGAAGGTCCTGTATTCCATTCATGGTTAGGTCCTGAGTCCCACCTTCCAAAAGCTCCCTGTTGGGACAAAAAGTCTGCACAGTCCCTTCACTTTTCATTGGTTAGACAACTGATTTCCATCTATGACAAAAAATCTTGCACAAAGTGCTTATTGGTAGGGCATTATTAGTCAAAATAATATGATAATTGTAAGCACTGATTAAAAAGAGAAAATCACTAGAAATATTATGATTTATTAAATCTGTGTGTTTTGAAAGGAATCATAGGAATGATGGTGATCGATACTTGGCTTTGCTAAAGCAAAATCCTATCATTCATCAAATTTATCATTACCTAATTGTTTGAATGATTTTATTGATACTAATGGATCGGATTTCTCAATATAAAGTATATGAAACTTTGTGAGGAGCGTTTGTTCCTTTAGGGTTTGAGGTGGCAATATAGTCAATAAGAATCAGTCTGTAGCCGTGTAAATGGTAGATAGAATTCTTATGCGAAAATGAATTACGTAATTAATGTTACTATTAGGTTTATTATTTAGTACTCTGATCCACTAAGGAAGCTGTTAAGTTTCTGGAATATTTACTCAAGTGTTAACCTAGCTATAACAATTTAGAAAGGTCTAGTACAGAGGGACCCAAAATTAGCAACGAATTAATTAATTTCGAAATAATCAGTAAAGAACTTCACATTTGTCTTTCAATAAATCATTATTATAATAGAAAAAAATTCAATCCAAGTTTCTGTCTTGCTTTACTGTCACTTTACCAACTCTATTTATCATAGTACATAACAACACTGTAGACTTACTATAAGGTTTATTTCTAAGAAATTAAGTTAAAAATCTTCATTGGAATTTTTCCCTTCTAAACAATTTCACTATTATCTAATGACAAATCGTCCAATGAAAAATTCTAAGTAACTAAACATATTACTCAGTATAAAACTGAACAGAAAGTAATGAACTATGATAAATTCATTTTATTTTGAAAAATATTGTTTAAATTTAGGAGTAATTGCACATGTTTACTCTACGGTAAAACATATTATGGGAGATAGTTTTAAAGGGAAGAAGCTCTTCAGAAAAAAAAATATATGCCTCATCTTATGTGCTACAGAAATGACTGATGGATCAGTAGTCACTATGATATGTGCTGATTCTCTACGGTGAATAACATGTCACCTGATATGATGTTGACACTTCAGATAGATTTACTGCATACTCGGCGAGACTAATTTATGGGCGACCTTTGAACGAATCCCAAGTGACCTTAAGAAATATTAGCCAATCAGCAAACAGCCAGTATAGAGTAAAAATACGTTATACAAAACCAAAGAAATAAAGTGGATACACTTCTGATACGTGGTTCAAAAACTTGTCAATATTAGAAAGAGGTTCACAGGTTCTAAAATCGGAATGCATGCAATAGAGGAAATCATCCATACGGCTACAGAACAGTTGGCCTCTGGAGCCATGATAAAGTTTCAAAAACTCTTTCAGCCTCGATCACATAGCTTCAATATTGTTTATGTGCACTCCGGTTGTTGGGTGCACAAAATGCTACTTGGGGATAACGACAGGTGGCACATAACCAAGCCTGTGTAGGAGAGTGTACGCTCTCCAGACATCCGTATATATTGTAGTACTTGGCTGCAGCCAGTGTTACTGATGCTTTACTATCCTGTTCACAATAATTGTAATAATTTGTCTTAGTTAGCAATTATATATAGGGTTTTCATCACGACCTGACATAAGCTATAATGCCAAAAATCTATTTAGTCAAATGGATGAAATGCTTCCACGCCAAATTTCTGTTATCTTACACCTGATTGACTCGTCCACAAATTATAGTCTTGACGTTGTATTTGTTATAACCGCTCAGTTATCACTTTTTGTAAAGAATTCCCTGTGAATCGATCGTACGTTAGCACTAAGAACTGAAGTTGGAGCCGTAACTTTGAGGTCGCTAAAACGCTTCTGATTGGCTCATCCATAAATTAGAGTCTCGCCATTCAGTCTTTATCAGTCAGTCAGTCAGCTACAACGTAGAACTAGGCACATATGTGTATCGGTTTAAGTTGCCATTCCTCATTAGCACAACAAGATGAACACTGGATTCATAGAAGTAGTGAATTCAGTGGCGGTAATATATAAAAGAAAGATTGCATATAAGGACATATTACAGGAAGAAAGAATTAATTCGTAGAAAGATATGAGACGATTTTAATCTCAAGGTTTAAGGGAAGAAAGAGAGTGTATACACCTACGCCATTGTGACCGATTCTGAGCCATGCCAACCAGTCTCCAACCATTGGTTACGATAGTCACGCGGACCCCAACCAAGTAGTCTGCATCTGCCAACATGGCTCAGACCAGAAGTTAGTGACTTCAAACACTGATGCCACATTTTGGTTTGCCCGCCCCTAACTTTCTCCCAACCGTCTCCAACACTAGTTAGCATTGCGCTCTTTGTTAATCGGTGTTCAGACATACTTAACACGTGGCCCAACCATCTCAGTCGATGTTAATTCACAACCCTATCAACTAGTTTACCATCATTCACTAATATCCTGCGTCTAACCTCACTATTACTTATCCGGTGATCCCAGCAGATGTTGGCAATATTTGCAGAAAAATATGTGATCAAATACTGGTGACTTACGAGTATCTTCTACTCTTAATGGCCGCGTTTCGCAGCCGTAAAGGAGAACAGAACGAACTGCTGCGCAGTATACTCGTCCTTTTATTGATAGACAGATATCTCCACTTCACGATAGATGACATATATTGGCAAGAGCCAAACGAGCTTTTCGAATCCGTGCTGAGATTTCGTTAGACACCTACCCATTAGGGCTGGTCAGACTTCCAAGATAAGTGAAGTTGTCGCTGAGTTCGACTACTTCACTCTTTATTCTTAGTTTAGGTGTTGACGCAGGTCAGTCAGTCTTGAATCAACAATTTGAATTTAGAAGGAGAGAAGCGCATTCCAAACATTTTGGCATTGTTGCTCAGTGTTACCAAAAGACTGCATTTTATCAACGTCCTCATGAAAAGTGTAAACACATAAATTATATTAATCAACATATTCTTAGTAGTGACTAGCTTCAAGAGGTATTTACTGGAGTTCTAGTGGAAAGCACTGACCAGTGGAGTTCAACCGGGTCTGTTGTGAGATAGGAACTCACTGAAGACAATGGTGGATGTGTCGCTCAATTTTGTGGATTGATTGAAGTTGGACATTAACACCGTTGGATGCCGGCTAAGTGATCTGGAGGTTAATCACTCGCGCACGAAACTGATAGGTCCTGGGTTCGAATTTCGCGGGGTGGGATCGTGGATTCATACTGCTGAGGAGTCCCACAGTAAGACGAAACGGTCGTTCAGTACTCCCAAGTTTTCCATAGTGGTCTAGCTTCAATTAACTAATGATCTCAACCACTGACATTACTACAATCTTTGTTTTTTGAATTGATTCGGCTCAAGTTTACTGAGAAACTTGGCCTTCTATCAAATTTTCAACATATATTCAAAATTTATTCATATGGTCGTTACCATCTACAATAATTAGCCGTAGTTTGAGCCTTTTTTCAGCTCGATTGAATTCGTGCAATGAAATCGCCTTCCTCTACAAATTATTTAATTCAGAATAAATTTTAATGTTTGTTTATCCTCTTATTTTTTCGTCAGTCCATTTCTACACTTGAATCGATTGGTTATTGATTGAAATTCCTTAAAAGTACAGTGCTAGAATTCATCCGATTATGACATCAAAACTGAATAACAATTCTCTTGACTTACTTAACCAAACTGGTTCATTATTTTCTCACCTACATGCGTCATTTAAACATGATTATTAACTTTTTAAATTTGTCTTCCATGTGATTCAAATTCTTGTGTGTCTGTCTCACAATCTATCTGGAGCAGATTCTGAGTCAAATACAAATTGATGTAGTGTTAATTTTAGATACCATGTGATAGACTCATAATCTCACATTTAGTACATTGGTTATCAATAACAATCGTCATTGTCTAACAACCTAGTAAGTATTTTGAAAATCTACTCACTTTCTCTCCACATTTTGTGGTGAACTTGTTGATTACTCTGATATTTAACGATCTGGATGATGTGATGAACTAGACATTATGTATATTACATATCGGTCACCTCAGTTATTAACTCGACCAGACATCACCTCCGTGTTTTTGGTCTTGATTTCATTTATGAAATATAAGACATTAGTCGTTAATCTCATTTGTCATCACGCTGATTGAAGTTGAACGGTAATTTTCGTTTTTAACCATTGAGCACTATGGGAAGGTTAGGAAACTTCGTAATCTTAGTTTGGAACTACTCAACAAAACGTAACATAAGCATACACATGATCAAACCTTGAACTATAAGATCTCATGTCAAGCACTAGAGTATTGAGATAAATCCCAACTTCTAATATAGCATGATCTTTATTTAGTAATATCTGTAAGTTAAGATTCTATTCATTACATTTGGTTTGTCACCTAACTTAATTTGTTATATTTACTGATAAATATTTCATGAATTGTGTATTTCAGCACCTAATTATTTTATTATGGGGTGTTGTGGAGATGGTTGACTCTGAATTTTATTGTACGGATTGAATTTGGTTAGACAATCTCAATTTTTATTATATATAATCTATTACTTTAAAACAAAATGAAAGAAGTAGTGATTGATTAGGTTGTATACTACAAAATTGTTTCAAAAATATTTGGATGAGGGTATCCAAAATTCTTATCCAATATATTTGGCTGGACTTAATGACAAAACGGAAATCCGTAGTGAAAAACACCAAGTAGCTGAATTTTGATGTTTAAACCATTGAATTCCCTGTTAGAAACTGCAGTTGATAGTAACGAAGTACCCAGGAAACAGCCTCGCTATGTCGATAGGAGACCTGAATGCCAAATTCGGAATGCACATTACTGGGTCTGAAAATATCATGGGACAACATGGACTGACTAGAAGAAAGGAACGAGAACGGAGACAGATTTGCGAATTTGTGTGTATTCAACAATTTGGTTATATGTGGCACAATATTCCCACACAAACGCACACATAAAGCTACATGGGTCTCACCGGACCACACCACGGAGAACCAGATCGATCAGATTTACATCACCGACAAATTCAGATCAATGGAAGACGTGAGAATCAGGAGAGCAGCTGACATAGTTTCAAGATGGAAGTGAAACTAAAGAAACAGTGGACAACGGGGAAACAACATTACATAGGTTCAATGTAGCCTTCCTTCGAGATACTATCAAAATCAACGAATTCAAGATAACTCTCAACAACAGGTTCCAAACCTTACAGGATCTACTGAAAGAAGAAACTACTATGAACCACAACTACAAAAGGATCGAAGAATCACCGAATTCAACAAGTCAAGAGGTTCTTGGCAGCAACAAGCATCATCATAAGGAATGGATCTCCATCGAAACCCTAGACAAGATTCAGGAATGAAACAACAAGAAGGTAGCAATTAATAACAGCCGAACAAGAGCAGAGAAAGTCAGGGCACAGGCTGAATACACAGAAGTAATCAAGAGAGTGAAGAAAAGCATTAGAGCTGACAAGTAGAAATATGTGGGAGACTTAGCAATGAACGCGGAAAACTCGCCAAGTGAAGGAAATATGAGACAACCATGTGATACAACAGGGAAACCAGCGGGTATATATAGTAAACCAGAGAGACCGGTCAAGAACAAAGAAGGCAAGCCAATCACCGAGATTCAAGAACAGAGTAACAGATGGGTAGGATAATTCGAGGGACTCTTGAATAGACCAACTCCACTGAATCCATCGGACATCGAAGAAGCACACACAGACCTCACCATAGATGTCACTCCAACAACGATGGAAGAAATCAGGATGATCATCAGACAAATCAAGAACGGGAAAGCAGTAGGACCTGACGATATACCAGCTGAAGCTCTGAAGCCAGACATAGAAGTAACTACAGGTATGCTTCACGTTCTATTCAAGAGGATTTGGGAGGAGGAACGATTGCCGACTTACTGGAAGGAAGGGCACCTCATCAAGATACCAAAGAAAGGAGATTTGAGCAAATGTGAGAACTACAGAAGCAGCATACTACTGTCAGTACCAGGAAACGTTTTCAACAGTGTTGCTGAACCGGATGAAAGACGTAGTAGATGCCCAACTTCGAGATCAACAGATTGGATTTCGTAAGGATAAGCCGTGCACATACCAAATTGCGACGGTACGGATCATCGTTGAGCAATCAATTGAATGGTACTCGTCACTATACATCAACTTCCTTGATCACGAGAAGCATGGATAGCATGGATAGAAAAATCTTGTAGAACTTTCTTCGACACTATGGAGTACCTGAAAAAATCGTCAACATCATCCAGAATTCATACGATGGACTACACTGCAAATTCGTGCATAGACGACAGTTAACAGACGCGTTTCAATTCAGGACTAGTATCAGACAAGGCTGCTTACTCTCCCCTTTACTTTATCTTCTGGTGATTGGCTGGATTATGAAGGCCTCCACATCTGAGGGGAAGCACGAAATACGATGGACAGCTTAGAATCAGTTAGACGATTTCGACCTGGCCCTCCTATCCCATACACACGAACAAATGCAAATCAAGACAACTAGTGTAGCACCAGCCACTACATCAGTAGGCCTCAACGTGCACATATGAAAAAGTAAGATCCTCAAATAAAACACGGTGAACACCAACCCAATCACACTTGATCGAGAGGCTCTGGAAGATGTGGAATATTTCACGTACTTGGGAAGCATAATGGATGAACAAAGAGGGTTGGATGCAGACGTAAAGGCGAGGACTGGCAAAGCAAAATACAGAGTAGAGTAGGATACTTGTTATTTCGATTGGTAGTTTGTGGGAACGGGTTAAGATATTTTTATGAGTTATCGATTTTGTAGGAGTATAGACTGAGTTAGTAGACTCATAACTAATGCAGTGTGATTAAAAAATAAATAAAAATAATCAACTTCTGAATATTAATTAGTCCATTTAAACAGTTTCAATTTACTCCATCACTAGCTATGATTACTAACAACTGCGATCGAAGAGAACAAAACAATAAAATTAGTAATAGTGAAGCTTGACTTTGAAGAAGTAAAAAACACCTCGTCACATTATTATTTTAATAAACAGTGGGTTTGCATAGAATTTCTTTGGACCGCATAATTTTTTTTTCTGAATTTATACTATTATTTCACCGCAGACTCAGTCATCTACGATCTCTTCAGGAATCACCAGGCGGTATCTTAGCAGGTAATTGTTAACCTGTGATTTGAAAATTGTATGATAATATTATTTCATCTTACTAAATTATCTATTTTATTATTTTAAATGACTGAATTCAGTTAATCATCTCAATTAAGATAATTCATCATTAAAGTTGTTTTAAGACAATGCATTTATGTAATGATAGTTAGTAACAGACAGTGTTCATGACGATTATGATATTTCACAATTATAATGTCATATGGATTGTTTAATTCAATGTTGAGTATAATCTCATGTTATTGAGTATCCTAATATCTATAGCTTATCACTGTGGAGTTTGTTCTTTGCATTTTTTGAGAATGAATCATGATATATGACTTAGTGATTCCATTGCAAACAGGTTATAATGTTTCTGGTGGTTTTGTATTCTCTAGATTGATTACGGAGCGTTTTTCTCTTTAAATAATATTGACAAAGTCTACTTCATATTGAAGTAGATCATGATGTATCAAAGTTGGTTAGCAATATTTTTATTTCACTGTTTCGTATCATTCCTTCGACAATATAAGACGTTAATGATGAAAGTGTGAATTAGCTTAGTGGTGTCGTGGTTGTCATAAAGCCTAAAGGTTCTGGGTTTGAGCACATGTTATATATTATACAACTACAATAAAAAAATTTACATCAATTATCAGTGATTCAAAGGACTTTAAATTTCATGGCGAGAACATTTTCTTCAGAGCAGTGGGTCGGGATCTAGTGGTTTACACTTTTAGTTTCGATCAAATAACGATACGTGACATTGATACATCTTGAGTGGAGGTTGCCGAGCAACCATACACTAAGATGATTCTCTCTAGTTTTCCATTTTTCTCTGTTTGAAAACTAACCTCATTATTTGTTCATTAGTCTGTGAAATTTGTTTATAAACACAACTCATTCAGTTATAATTAGGATTTGTAGCCTACCGTTGTTCATCACTCAGGTTACACTTTACATTTCTTGACGCTCTGTTAAATGATCATATAAACGTGTTAAAATATTAACACATTCAGACTGCTGTCATACCAAGATTTATTTAAGAAGAATGTGTACCGTATTGGGTTACTGAGAGTTTCATCAACATTGTAAGACAGACATCAAAGTTGATGCTTGTTTATGACCATTTTTTAAACATTTATTTAATATTAAAAAAAAGAATATATTTGTAAAATCTCAGCGAATGAGATTTAATAGTTTATGTCTCTTTTAACATACATTACGCAAATCGTCAAACTCCATCACGAGACAAGCCCTAACTTGAAATCCTGAAGGGAAGCGGAAAAGAGGAAGGCCTAAGAATACATTACGTCGGATAATAGAAGCAGATATGAAAAGGATGAATAAGAACTGGAAGGAGCTGGAAAGGATTGCCTAGGACAGGGTTGGATGGAGAATGATGGTGAGCGGCCTATGCTCTTTCACGAGGAGTAACAGGCGTAAGTAAGTAAGTAATGTCTCATTTGTTTTCAGTTATATTCTAGTCAGATAGTAAAAAGACCTACTTAAGTGTATAAATCTGAAATAAGGTTCAAACATTAAAGGTCATTGAACAGCCAACAGAATTCCATTGATCTACTGATTGAGACAACCAATCCAGATTAAGTTCACTGGGACATAATATTAGGCTATTCGTCAAAAGTTTTCAGCCTAATGTGTGTAAAGTTTAAATGATTCAAAATCAAAGTTTCTATTCTTTTTGAATCGTTAAAATTCATCTTTTTAATATATGTCTAGGTTGTAAGTATTTTTATGATTGTTTGACGATAGTTAATGATGGTTTCGTGAGAGTTAAGTACTATATGTTTAGATGACGACATAAAAACATCTACATTCCCTAGTTGATATTACTGAATCCACTTATTTCTTAAAGGTGAAGAGAATTTCATGAAAGAATAAAATGGAATGACCTTATAGAAAATGAGTAGAATACACATCATCCCTCCTATTTCCAATATTTTAAGTGTATTATATACTGGATGAACATGATTACACATATATTTGTTAATCTTAATATTTTTAGTCTTCGTAACTGTACTGAATAGACAATTCTCAGTTGTTTGTTCGAACAGGTTTTGAGAAATCGTTTAATTTGTGGGCCATATTTGTTACGGATTGATCTCATTTGGGCACCACTGGGAAACAAAGAGAACTAGAATGATGTTTTATCCCAGTATGAGGCTCCATAGCACTGCACTCCCGCGACCCCAGGATATAGAGATCTGAAGGAGCTCAGATATGTCAGGAGTGGATTAGTCATCATCAATCCCATTGGACAATAATCGCATTACATAGCAAAGTTGAGACTGGACAACTGAAAACCTATTTAGTGATCCTAGTGGTTATAGGTTCACCATGAGACCTGAAATTCCTGGTCTCCATCTTTGGTGAAGTCACGCGTACGCACGGTAGCACAGTCACATAATGGAATGAAACTTTCAACGCTACTTGGTTTCCAATGGCACTCCAAATATGATCAGTTTCTAACGAATACAAACGACAAATTATCAGTTGCCTTGAAAATTATGAATTGGATGTGGTCTTTTCAACTAGTCTGTAAGTGTGGATTGATTTCTAGATCTAAATGAACTCCACTATTTGTGAAGGATAAAGATTCAACATTTCGAATCATATATTCGGTTAAGTATCTTAATTATCGTGTTATTTCATGAGTAAGTAATATAAAAAGAAATGTGCTTAATTTTTTATTTGAATTAACAAAATCAGTTTTGACAGGATGATATCAACATTTTTAAATACAAAACAATTTAGAAGCAAAGATGCAACACATTTATTAAATATCATATGTCACTAACAATGAACTAATCGATTTTCATAGCGATATTGTCATATAATGCTCACGAAAATTTATCTTTATTTCGTATCATTCTCATCAATTTGAAGGATATTTCTTGATCACAATCCAGTTTAATATTTGGATTGATTTCCTTTACGATTACACTATACTTAGAACTACGAAATTAATTTTTTGATTACTTTTATATTGATATTCTAACGAGTAAAGAAATTAAGATGATAGGAGTGTAAAAACTGCTCAATTCGAAGATAGTTTACATTACAGACTGGCTTCAAGAAATTTTCCGGAGTTCCAGTATGAAACTATAACCGTCCGAACTTATTTATGCCTAGAAAGAGACGTAAGATGTTGACAGACACATTATACCAAGAAATCAAAGTAATTGGAAATGCTGACGATTGGATGTAAACATAGTGTTCTAAAAGTAGCACGACCAACATTAAGAGTTGGTAACTTGACTCAGTCATAAGTATGTATTGTTGATGGGCGCCACAGTATGATAAAACAGCTACTTGACACTCACTATCTATCATTAATTTTGAATACACAAATTATTTCTTTGGATCAATTCAACATACATGTGACTGGATAGCTTTAACAGTGAAATCACCGAAAGGATTTGCCATTGATGAACCAATTGTTCCAGGACTTTGAAATTTTATTCATATAAATTAGATTGAGGCAGGAATCTTTTGACAGAAGAAAAAAACGAATGAGTTGTCCCGTTAGTTAAAGGGAAAATCTCATTAGTAAATGACTGGGATCCATCAATTAATGTGATAATTCGAATACCTATATTATAAGATAATGTATTGGGAAAAATACTATAGCAATCATAAAAGGAGTTTGATGAGACGAGTCAATTGATATTAACTCTACGAAATTCTTTTCGTGGAATATATATAAATTTGAGGACGCTATTGGTACAATCAAAACAAACCTATTTCAATTAGATAGCCTTTACTATCAATTACAAATGTTATTACACATTCAAAACTCGAAGAATACATACTGAATCGTCATTAAAGGACATTATACATGAAATATTTTCTTGATAAAATATTGTGAAAAGTTTCACACGCAAAACCTCAGCGTTTTATTTGAAAAAAAGCAACAAAAAGAGCGAAACAGTACACAAACATTTTTAATAAAATTACCATTATGTCTTAACAATACAATTTGTTGATTTTTTAAAACGTCACCTATGGCGAAGGCGAGATATCTGTCTATCAATAAAAGGACGAGTATACTGCGCAGTAGTTCGTTCTGTTCTCCTTTACGACTGCGAAACGCGGCCATTAAGAGTAGAAGATACTCGTAAGTCATCAGTATTTGATCACATATTTTTCTGCAAATATTGCCAACATCTGCTGGGATCACCGGATAAGTAATAGTGAGGTTAGACGCAGGATATTAGTGAATGATGGTAAACTAGTTGATAGGGTTGTGAATTAACATCGACTGAGATGGTTGGGCCACGTGTTAAGTATGTCTGAACACCGATTAACAAAGAGCGCAATGCTAACTAGTGTTGGAGACGGTTGGGAGAAAGTTAGGGGCGGGCAAACCAAAATGTGGCATCAGTGTTTGAAGTCACTAACTTCTGGTCTGAGCCATGTTGGCAGATGCAGACTACTTGGTTGGGGTCCGCGTGACTATCGTAACCAATGGTTGGAGACTGGTTGGCATGGCTCAGAATCGGTCACAATGGCGTAGGTGTATACACTCTCTTTCTTCCCTTAAACCTTGAGATTAAAATCGTCTCATATCTTTCTACGAATTAATTCTTTCTTCCTGTAATATGTCCTTATATGCAATCTTTCTTTTATATATTACCGCCACTGAATTCACTACTTCTATGAATCCAGTGTTCATCTTGTTGTGCTAATGAGGAATGGCAACTTAAACCGATACACATATGTGCCTAGTTCTACGTTGTAGCTGACTGACTGACTTAAAACTAATTATCAGGTATCCTTTAATTTTTGGCACATAACTAAACACGTCATTAAAATACTCATTCAGAAGTAACGAGGTAAAACAATTCAATTTATTTTGGGTGCGATCATAATGTAGATGTAGGTATATTTACTTAATAGATGATATGACAAAGTACTTGTTACTTACCAGTAGTTCTAACAAAAATATTTGGGAAGGGAAGAACTATAATCGTACTATTACAAAAATATGGGTTTTGAAGTTTTTAAGGTAAAATTGTAGGTCGTAATTAAAATGTAATGAAAATCTGTTATTTTTTTGTTCAACGATGGTTTACCTCAGTGAATAGAGTCAGATTAAAGGTATGAAAATTGTTAAGCAACCTGTTTTTATTAAATAAATGATGGTGACTAATTTTTTAAAGGATATTTTTGTGTTTAGCATGAAATTTGAAATCAAAAGCTGCTCAACGCGTTTTCTTGCCTGTGCATAATGCAGAAGTACCACTTGTAGACGTTAATCCTCGCACCCGGATACTGTTTCTGCTTGTGAAGTTTTATTCATTAAACTTTTAGATATTCAGAGATAGAACTTAGAATTACTAGTCCGGATGCTTGCACTTCTTAACTACGTCAGAGTTTTAAACAAATGAAGATATAAAGTTTAAAGCATCTTTCGAATTTATAAGCAAAGATGGATAGTGGCTAGCAGTGGAATCCAGGACGCGCGTTTCGTCCTGTTTGGGACTCATCAGCTGGATGTACCCCCATCTCAGAGTTGATGTTCACTCTGGGAGCCGAACTCAGTACCGTTCGCTTCAAACGCCATCGCGTTATCCACTTATCTACTGAGTCATGTTTGTTTCGTTGTCATTCGTATCTGCAACAACGTACATAAATAAGTTGTCTCGAAATGAACACAGGTTGTAGATGAATTGATAAAGCTTAATTTGATAATAATTCGTACTGTCACGAACTACTACTGAAACTATTTCTACTAACTTCCATTTTACTAACAAAAATAAATCTTACACTTTTCAGGTCCTGATTTTTAATATTTCGTCACACCAAGAATACAAATTACTAGTTCATATGTTCGAATAATATCTATCACGCAATCTTAATGTTCTACGTACCACTCGAACCAAAAGCATATAGCTAAAAGCGTGAACTCCTACCGGTTTTCACTGCTAGCCACTAGTGAAGATCCCACTAAAGTTTCCAAACACTGATGCCGAGCAAACTGCTCAAAATGGGTAACGATATGCAAAATTGTCTCATAGTCAAAGTAATATTATTTGAGAATACTAGCCGTTATAATCCATTAAGAAACAAGCATATTTTTATATATAGTACTGACGGAGAAATTTATTAACTTCTACTTGACATTTCCAATCTTTATACTATCTATCATTGCCACAAAACCGTTTAATACATAATAGGTCCTTAATAAAAAGAATTGATTATACAGCAAGCCATCATAGCCATTTAGAAGACATGATCAATCAACACCCCTTTATTGCGTGATTCGTTTGTGTGAAGAAATTGTACAAACCATTGATTGTCTACCCCTTGTGGGATGGATATTCTTAGCAAATAATGACGAATATTTTAAAAAATTAGGTCAAACTGAGAGTTCGAATTTCTTCCCCATATGACCTCGATTAACATAACAAATAGTTGTCGATATAATTTAATTAATGCGGTGAATACCGAGACAATGATCATTAAATTAAGAAACCTCAGTCCTAAAGGTTACGTACAACGAACACGGTTGGCAAGAAAATCCACAGACCTAACCATCTTCGTCTATCTTGATAAACATGATTATTTCCAAGTTTGATTGTTATTTAGGTGAAACTTTCTGCTCTACTCTTCCAAACATATATTTGATATCGAATTGTCTTACCTAATTACATGATAGTTTCTCAATACTGACCATTTAAAACTAGGAAGCATCTAGGAGTCGTTTCATCAGTCTGTAGCTCTTTTGTACTGTATACATGTATCCTCAATATCTAATGACCTTTATACCACTGACCTGGGGATCGATGTTTTGCATTTTCAATTTCATGTTATGATACAACGATAATTTTTAAACTTTACTCCATATATAAATTTCAGTCCAAACTTTAGCCAGTGATGAATCACTAGAAGTTGTGAGTTGACACTATGAAGAATAATCTTGCTTTCACTTTAACATAAATGAGGACTAAAATCAAGCCAAATGGAAGGGTTTGATTGATCCACTAAATATTTCTTGGTTACCTAATAATTTCCTTCCTATGTGCCCTTAGACCATTAATATGGAAGAATAGAGGTTTAATTAGTATAACATTCTGATATATATACCCTGAATTAAGGCAGACGGAACTAAGGATCAGCAGAGACAGATGGTGGTGTGCGGTAGAATTCAGGATGTGCATCTCGCCCTGTTCGGGTCTCACTAGCTGTTCGCCCACTCGGGACTCGAACCTAGGAACTTCCACTTCAAACAGTCGCGTTACCCACCTAGCTACTGAGTTCAGGTAGCAATTAGCTTATATAATGTGATGAAGTCTAATTCATCTTGTATTGGTAATTTGGATCCCCCTGTATTACTTTCTACCAAAAATAAGATATAGATCGCTGTTAACAAGACCTTGTCTCATTGGAGTGGGGTATGCGAAACGATCAGTCTTCACTTAAACCCCGAAACGTGCTGAATACCAGTTTAATATAGATCCGGGCGACTGTGAAGCAAACAATTTGTTGCTAAAGAAAATTTACAAACAATCCGCTATAAGATGTTCAATCTTTGGGGACTTTAGTGCACCCACAGAGGAATGAACAAAGCCATTCGATCAGAATGTAGTTTAAATCATGTGTATAATTGCTTTTGAAGAACACCTGAATGGGAGCGTAAAGCGAAACCGAAATTCAGCGTACGACCATACATTATCTTACCATAAAGTAGGCCATGAGAAAATGCCAAATCAGCTTCAAGACAACTAAGCGGAGATAGCCACCACCCAAACTGTCAACAAAGATAGTTGGTCTGCCCCAGTTGGATGAAACATCTCGAAAGCAAATACTGAGAATACCATGTCTTGAGCAAATTTATCTGCGGTGACAAACCCCCTTGAATAAGATTTGACTGGTATTCCAATGATTATTGAGTCACCTGGTAGTTCTTACAGATGGACCAAACCAAAAGAGGTCAATGTCAAGTCCCCCAATAAACAGGTAGGTGAACATGGACCATGGCGTGTGCCGAACTTATTTCAATAGTTAATAGGATTTTGACACATCATATCCAAGCTGGTGTCTGGTCTGCTGATTTATAGTGGACAACACAACTTCTCGGGACATGTACACATTAAGACGAGCAACATTTTAGGACGTGTTCATATCGTTACTGCTTAAGAATCATAGCCGTTATAATTTCCTACACAATCCTTTTCACACAACTTCCGTCTCGACAAAGGGTTAGCTAACGTGACCAGTCGATCACGAGTCGGTTTGTTAAAACTTGCGATCATGGGGTAGCTAGCGAGCGCAACGCACCACTTCGACGGTCCTCACTGGAGACTACTATTAAGAACCAAACTGAACGCTATATAATCACCTTCAAATAAGATAATCAATAATTGAGATCTCAAAGTCTTATCGCACGGCACCTTAAAATCTTTCCGAACCTCAGAACAATGACAAATACAGGAGGCGGCAACTTTGTCTAAGAAACACGCAGTATCACACCACCACCTAACACACTGCCTTTACCGAGCCAACACCAATTAAACATGGTCAACATCTTGAGAGTGGTGAGAAATGTTAACTGCGTGCCCATGGGATTCAAGAGCACCGTGAAGTTCCTACAGATCCCCTTACATTTCGACACAGAAGCGAAGTACGTTGCACTACATTAGCGAACTTTAAGGCCGAATACATTCATCCAAATGTAGACTGAACTGACCGAATGTCAGGATACGCAATAATAAGGGTTTTTCGCTTTAGTAAACCATGCTACGCAGCACAATGGCACCACGGACCCCACCTAATACCTAATTGCCGGTTACTATACATTTATCCTTGATCCAACACACTAACGGAGTGTAGATGCGGAGACAAGACGCCTGACTTAACTGTAAGCGACAAAACGGACGAAGTGAATGACAAAACGTCCATTGTCAGTTGTAGATAGTGTGTGAATATAAAACTTATTTTGGACGCATTAGAAGCTTAAATGTCCGCATCTAAGATTATCTCGAACAGAAGTTGGTAAAATTACCAAAGACCAATCAAAATGGAGGAAAGAAGAAAATGAGTCCGAGCATCTGTTATATTAGATATAAGTGAATAATAAACTTGTGCAAAAGCTGCCGGGTTAGAATAAAAATCGATAAAAATGTTATAAAAAGACATAAATGCCTGGAGTGCATAAAAATGCCGAGGTTAATCACTGGCCTCTTCGTCTGATTCCTTGTCGACTGAAGGTGCATCACCCCCTTCCGATTCCGAGTCGGACCCATCGTCTGATTCTAAAATTTGCGTCAGTAACTATAAGCTATTACTTTCAGTTTGATGTTCACCGACATGTTCGCCGTTACTGCCGTTTACATGTTCGCCTAAGAAAAAAATCATACAAACACAATACTTACTTGTCCCATTGGTGCCTTTGGTGTCTTGTGAGGCATCGTCTAAAAGTCGAAATTACAGAACTTATGAAACTAAGAAGTATATAAAGGTCAAAAATCAGTGTGTGAAATCAAGGGATATGGCATGTATGCCGAAGAGTAAACTAGCTCACCTTCGGTACCATCTTCGTACAACTCACCCTCGGTTGGTCTACTCTCTGGGCTGTGAGCCTTTTCGTCGCCTTCGTTATCATCAGTCTCTACATTAAGCTTGAATACCTAACAAAACAGAATGCAAACCTTTTCTTATCTTCTTGACAATTGGCTCATCATTACCATTCTTAGGTTCGTGATCTGCACCGTCTTTAGCATCCACAGACTTCCTTTTCAACTCGTCAATTTTCGACTCAACGTGAGTCTTACCATGGAAAGAAACAATAAAACAACTTACGACTTCATCTTTGTGTGCAGCAACGGATTCCATTTCAGACAGGTTTGAGGGCGTGCACCAACGACTTCAAAATCGAATCTAATGGCGAACCTCGCCATTGTACTCTTATACGACGCGTTAAAACAAACTTCAGTATACAATTGCCTAAGCATATAAACAAGATTGTCCATCATATTTCAAGTCAAATTAGGTCAATTAGTTTATATTTCTTTGAATAATTAAAATTAATGTCTTACTGCTTTTCTGGACCTGAATTATCACACTGAGTTGACTTCTCTTATGTTACGAAAGTGTCTCACAATGACTAAGGTCTTTGTGGAGAGAAGAAAGGATTTAGCCTGTGATAAAAGTGATCGACAAGTAAAACCCGGAATAATCTTTTCCAGTATCTATGGAACCAAAGTGGTTATGCACTGTTCTTAATGTGGATGTAGCCAAAGATTGGGTCGATATGTCTTCTGTTAAGGAGTTCTATAACTCACTGACTCGGACTGCGAAAACGTCGTTTATATGTGGTCATTATTATTCTACTCTTGGCGAATATTCCTGCAGTGAGACGTTTTTGTACTCTGTCATGATGAAGGGTTAAAAGCGGCATGACATATCATGGCCTCACCCTGCAAATACAATTCTACTACTATAACTATAAAAGTGAAGCCTGAAAGCCAGCTAAACAGGGTTTGTTCTTAGTTAGGATTCTTCCATAATTGATTTGTTACGAACACGTTTTTACGAGAGCGATATCCTGATAAATGTAACGAGGCATAATGCGTGAATCGATATCCGGATAAAATATTCAGTAAACATTGAATGGTTTTAGATAATTGCAGTTCAAAACTGTCTAACATTTCGAAAATAAAACCCGGGAGTGAGGCTTTTATGCTTTCAGAATCCTGATGGGAAGCGACCCTGAAGAAAACAACGAAATGTAATGTCCATTCCTTTTAAGTTACGGAGATTAACGTTGGAATCTCCCAAAGATTTCCAAATGGGCAAATTATAACTTATTAATTTCACAAGCATACTACATTTGCTGACAATGTGAGGAGAGACGTTCTGTCGGTATGGAAGTCTCTTTGTTGAGACTTTATCAGTTGGATTCAGTCTCTATCCCAACCTTAGTATTCGCTGAATGAGAAAAGTTTTGCTAAAATAGATGATTGAGTGGATCGTTACTGAACATTAAGAATAGTGGTCTGTGAACTAAGTGTTGTGGGGTGCAATTCATCAATGAGATTCAGTCATTCAGAGTTTCGCGAACTCTGATAGCTCGTAATCACACCTATGGGTAATTGAGCACCTAATTATACCCACAGAACTCGGTTTCTGGCAAAGGATTCTGTACTTTATTCTATAAAATGACTTAGAGGAATCTAAGGGGCTTGCCTGATCGAAGCATGGTGTCTTAACCACGTTCCCGTGTTTTAACACGTTGAATTTTACCATACTTCATCGACCATTCAATGCCCGGTGTACATCTATTAAGTTAGTGTACACTTGGCTCGAAGTATCTCTTGGTTGCAAATCAATGTTACTGTTGTGTCACTATAGACGTTCATGGAATGGCAAGAAGGTAGCAGAGTAAGTTATCACTTTCCCTTGGAACTCTGGGCTCTTTGTTAGTTAAGGTAAGAGATTCACATGTGCCCGAGACGTTCAGAAGTTTTATGATTTTAAATGATCGAACTCCACGATCTTTATATAGCTATGAGAATGGATGTAACAGTAGTGTACAAGCGGAGAGCTTTAGTGTGGTAATAACTAGAATGAAATTCTTTAGGTATTAATCTAACGATGTCATTATGAGTTTTGAGAGCTTCTGAAATTCTACGATCTGAAGTATTCAGTGAGATATCTCTCTCATCAAAACAGTAAACTATGAATCTGTTGCTTGTTGGAATATCATTTTTACGTGCTGTGATAGTGTTTTCACATTTCTGAATACCTTTTTTTCTCCCACTGGTACAATGGCGGTAAATAAACCTCAAGTGAATCATCGATATTTCGTGCTGACCTCACTAGTTTTAATGTACTTATCTAGCTGAAGGCTGTCGCTCACGCATCTGCATCGGGTCACGAGTGGATACACTGTGCTCAACTTCTCCTACAACCGATAGCCTGTCAGTCACTTCATGAGCACGGCGTGACCGATCCATGGTAGTGAAGCCATTAACACGTGAATCCAACAGGTACGTCACACCTAGTGTGTTTACCAGTGATGTTCCGAAACCTTGTGAAACTCTAAAAAGGTCTATTTTCAAAAACAGAGATCTAACTGATCGATAAGGCTTAGATCAACTACTCAATAACATCGATCTACATGGCTGAGCAACGAAGATGTTGTTATGAATGAAAGAGGTCATTGGTCAACGAACCTTAGACGGCTGTCCCTTTAGACTTTTCTTGCGTAAGCTTCCTCAGCAGTTCCAGTCAGTGCTTGTCTCATTTCAAATTAACGTTGTAGACGAGCTGGCTGCATTTGTCGGCCGAATTCTGGAGGTCACCAGAACTTCTAAATCCGAGTTTTTTTCAGCCAAAGAAAAACCTCAAACGAAACAACATGACGTTACCGAACTCTGTCATACCCTGACACGTTACCTTAGCACTCGTCATGACTGTAGACAATGCCAAACTACTCGAATGAGTTCTTCACGAAAACCGTCTGTCTCTAGAGCACGAGAGACAGATAAATATGATTGGTGCTGGTATCATAGTCAATACGGAAAATCCCAAAGTTGCAGGAAACTGCAATTTTTCGAGCTCCAAACTGATCAACACGAAAAACGTTTCGGGAAACTTCGCAGCTGGCACGCGTTAAAGGCAACCGTAGTCGGCGGAGATCGCCACACATAGTGGGCGTTACATTTATCTTAACATGAATTTGCGCAAACTCACCCACTTCGTTGTTGCAGATGTTTTTATGCTAATCACTGGTATAGACCTGCGATAACATCATAATTTACTCGTGGACAAGCGCGAAATGTGGTTAGTAGACCGAAATACTAATTTGTTTGTTTGTGTCTCCAGGTACAGTAAAACATACGATCGATCCATACTACTAACTAACGCTTGATAAGTACCTTGAGTTGTACCAAACGCAACAAAAATTACCAAGTGTAACCAGCAATGTTATACATCGCGTCACGACTACAGGAACACCTGTATTCTCTAAAGCGCGTCGGCTAGCTTCGCAAAAGCTGGGGTTGGCTAAAAAGAAATTCGACTATGTGATGAACTCAGGAAACAATCGATCATAAAACGGCCGATGAGCGTATCCCTTACACATGGCTCCTAAAAACGACAGCAGAGACTGAGGTCCAACTAGTGATTATCGACGACTGAACACGAAAACCACTCGCAATCTTTATCTGTCACCGCACAATCACCACCTGACAGCTGACGTAAAGGGTTCAACTGTTTTTTCGAAAAACAACATGGTTAAAGAGTATAACCTAATTTACATGACTACAAGCGACATCCATGATATTACTTTCACTGCTCACTTCGGAATCCATACATTTTTGCGCGCGCCTTTAGGTTTAAGAGATGCTGCATAAAATATCCACCAACTCGTCGATGATGTCTTCAAGATCTCAATTTCGTACACTCGAATATAGATGACTGCTTGATATCAACTCCGGACAAAGAATCCCATCCTCAGCAACTTGGCCTTGTCCTCAAACGGCTAAAAAAGCGCGACATTACTGTAAACATTCAGAAATATTAAATCGGGACCGACTCCCTAGATTTTATTAGACATTCTACTGAAGCTCAAGGCATTCGACCACTGGAAATTAAAGTAGCGGCCATTTTGGATTACACGAAACTGACCACAATCAGGCCTAGCAAGCTTCTATAATCGGCTCATATCAAATTGCGCGTCCCATACGAAACCTTTAACCGACCAACTTTGTGTAAATGCGAAATCCATCAATTCGGACCATATCAAGAAAAAAGAATTCTCTACAATAATGCAAATTATCGCCAAAGCAACTCTGCTCGTACACGAGAACAACGAAGCACCCATTAGTATCGCAGTAAATGCATCCGACTCGGAAGTTGGAGGAGTGTTACAACGATGTGTTAACCATACATGACAACTATTGGCATTCCTCTCGAGACGGTTGCTAGATTCCGGATCGAAGTATAACACATTCGGCTGGAAATATCAGACATAGATTGCTCTGTAAGGCACTTTAAACACTCCATTGAAGATCATGAAATCATTTTTTCACCGATCACGAAACTCTAATCTTCACTTTGAGCTCATCGTCAGACAAGCACTCTCCAGTGCTGAAAACAGTGTTCTGATACACAAATGGCGTATAACCTATTGAAGAATCTAACTTCATTGTTATATGAATCTCTCAAGGAAATATTAATCAGTGATAAATATGAACGTAAAGCAAGAGAAAAGTTTCATAAAACGGGTTAGGGTACAATTATGGTGACCATTTAGGAACTAGAATTCGTGATCGGTTGATTTGTAATATCAATATTCCGAATTGTTACGAAAGATACAATCTTCACTGTGGTGGGTTACTCAGTTAGTGTGATATTTTATAAGGTACACTGATCATAAAATTATTGGGGATAACACTTCTTATATATAAATGCAAATAACATTAGTAAGATTCGTATTCTCAGCATGACAGTTGACACGCTTTATGGAAATTGTGTTGTGACGTGCAACTGATAGTCCGGAGTAAACCCACTTAAAGTTGAGAGCTTCAACAAACTGCAAGCTTATATCCTCCTGGAATATCTCAAATATTAATGTTTGCACAGTTCATCGTCATACGTTCCATATGTGTTTCAGTGGCACATATTAAGGGTGCTTAATAGCAGAATAAAAAAAGGATAGGAAGCTGAGCAGACAATATTCATGACTACTGGAGAGAAGTCAATTATGATGGAATAAAAAAGATATGACTACTTAGATTTATCCTCTTTTATTAAGTTAATTCTTAAGCAAGGGCATTCTAAGAGGTTGTCCAAAAGAATCTGAAAGTATAGGATAATGTGTAGTTTAAAAATGTATTGCTGAAAACAGTGTTCTGATACACAAATGGCTATCTCCTTTTTCAGCTGATTTTTATTTTTGTAGATTTTACAGGGTCATGAGAAGGCTTCGTTTTTTAGCAAATCGTCTAGTTTTGCTTGTAATGGGATTACTCGGTAGGAAGTGAAACCAATTCAACTTCACAGACACGATTTGAAGAGGTATTTTGCATAATAAATTAGCATCAACGGCATTGGTTCGTGACATCCCACTTGATCGTGAGGAGCCGTAATTTAACATGTTCTGCCCTATAGATATTAGTGTATTGAGGTTATTTCTAAAGTGTGTTGAAATTAGACATATACAGTCGGTTTGTAAAACTACTACTCATTTCGCCGCAAGTAATATTAAACTTTAATTCAGATCATATTAATTTAGGCGATCTCAATGATTAGATACTATAGTTATTCACAACTACCAGCAATTTACTTCACAATAAAAAAGATTATATTTGTCCAGTAATGCTTTTTACGGTTTTGTTGTTGACTCGCAATGTCGAATCCATCATATCAGTCGAAAAATTTAGGTCATTAAATCACTGCACTATAGTTAAGCATCAATACCAATGGCTAGTTACATCCCGCTATTCTATCTTTTATCTTGTGCAGAGCGGTTCACACGATGATTAGTAGCAGTACTCATTAAGAACATTACTGCTGAAAGAATGGCCAGTGCCCTCATCGAACGATAGGTAACAAACTTCGTCTGCCCTTCAACTATGACTACAAACCATGGACGCCACTTTGTATTTGAACTTTTCCGTTGTCATACTACAGTCCTAGGAATCACATGATTTTGAACGATCGCCTACCATTCACAAGCTAACGGCTGGGAGGACGGTTTCATCGACAATCAAAAGCTTCACTCTTAGATGCAAAACTTTTCACAGTGGAATGACGCTCTTTCGCCCGTTTTACTTGGTATTCTCAGTGTAGCAAAGGCTCAATTGGATACACAGCAGTACAACTCGTTCACAGAATGACACTGCAAGTGATGGGACAGTTTGTGAATTCTTAATTAATATGGTTCTAAACTTGCACGGGCAGGCTCACAAACGTTATGCATTCGGTTAAACCTGTTTCCACTCGACCGCAGTCAACTGTTGTTTTTGTTTAATCCAACTTACGACAAAGTATGCAAGTATTCGTACACCTCGACTCATTACGACGACCTCTCAAAATGGCATACGAAGGACCATTCAGAATCCTCCTAAGTGAACCTGAGTACTATGTCATTGATAGAAACGGAACTAACGATAACGTCAGAGTTGGCTACCATAGAGCCACATATTTAGAGTGAGACCATATTAATGTCGATTTTCATCCTATACACTCGAACGACACGAATTGCACAATCACGATACATCGCCCAATAAGCAACAATCATGAAGAAACTTCGATGATATCCGAAAAGCGCCCAAAACGTCGTGGAAGAACGATAAGGTTTCTGGAACATTTAAACGAATACTGAAAGTAGGAGGCTTCACAACGTTTTATTTCGATTCCTTTCGTGTAATTGTGCCAAAAATCGTTATATCTTGCGAACCTGCGTGCTCTGTATATTGAATAACGCAAAGATACCGCCAATCAGAGAGCAGCGAGTTATCGATCAAACCAATGGCGCATGAAACACGTGCGAGCAGCCTAGGGTCTTGATTGATCTTGCTTCCTGTCTATCCCAGCCATTTAAGACCAGAACAGCAATCTCAGCTTCTGTAATACGAATCATTTATTTCATACATGATGGGTTTATATAACAATCAAACCGACCACAACGTACCATAAATTAGAAAATAACATTTGTACAATATTTGGCCAAAAGTGGCTGTGAATGAGGGAGATAGTAATTAATAGATAGGCGATAACTCAAGAATGGTATATCGTATAGTAATAGTCTATGGGTCAAATTAAAGCTTATAATAAGAGCAATATGACTATAAATAGTCTAGAAACATAACAATTATACGGTAAAAATATACTCATAGTATTGGTCCATAAATGGATCTCAAGAATTACCACTCATTATTCTTATCGGGATATAACAAAAATACAGTCATTATTTTTTATAATATGCTCATATATATGCGTATATTTTAGTCACTTTTTCCCAAAAAGATAATTGTGTGGAGATTGTTTTCACGTTATTGAATTTTAACGAGGCGCATATATACCAATTCAATTTCCCTTTTTCACCCGTTTTGTATAATTTCACACATTTTCTTTCTTTCATTTACTAAGACGGTCGGAAGAGATGTCCCACATGACCCCTTATTTAAATATATCTTAGTCAAAGTAATCGTTACCAGCATGACTTTTTTCAAAAGTAATTTATTATCCGTAATTTTGAGTGACGTAATTCTTTTTGTATTTGTCTGCCGTTTCGGAACTAAAAATTTACAATTTTTCACTTTTTTCTGGCTATTACTTTCTTTTGTTTTTAGATATTGTTTGTGCCCAGCTACGTTTGAGCACCTCTGATTGATGACTGGACTGTGAAAAAAGCCGATCGCCTACACTAAGGCTGTCGTTACCCCGTGGGAATCGGCATGAAATGCGATGAGTGCAAGGGATGGTATCACGAAGTTCAAGAAAAGAAGATTCCTCCACCCACCCCCCGCTTTCCGAATTGCAGCGAGAAGGAAACGCCTAGAAAACCTAAACACAGGTCTAGATCTGTTCCTAGCAGGAAAAACAAGAATTTAACTAGTATGTGTAACGCGACTGTGATTGTTACTCCCATAAAAGTTGATGAATGAATGCAGTTCAAGAATAATAAACGACCCAATATTAATAATGAAAAGTCAGACCTACTTAAACAGTAGCTGATACATTGAACAAGTATCGTAATGACGGGTCAATTGTTTTTCATAGAGTGGTTGAGATTAAAACCTCAGAACTGGTATTGAGCATGATATCGAGTTAATAAGACAGCTACTAACCCAGCTAACCCTATGGATATCTCTGTAATCTCCTTGAGGTTTGTTCGGTAAGCAGTAACTGCTTTAGCTAGTGTAGTAAAACACATGAGGCAGAACCATGACTAGTAGATGTTGATATTTATAAATTAACCGAGGCACCTTTTGACACATCAGCATTCACAGCAAGTGATGAGATATTTGACCCAAAATCGTAGTTACAGTAGAACTTGACGGAATGGTAGGTGGATTAGACAAATCATTTGATGTTTCAAGTGAAACATCGGTATCTTCTGTGCAAGAAACAGAATGATTGGGTACTGAGCTAGAAAAATTCTGTTCTATCGATTTAGCGTGAGAACGGTTCGTTCCATTGACGTTAATTTGAACTTCTTCCAGATCAGCGTTACTTTCCATAATGAACAAATTCAATTTCTCTACAAAAAGGAAACGCTAAATGAATATACCCAAATTTGCGGGAAGTTTAAAATAAGCAGCCATGAGGGAAAATTATCTGACATATTTGACAGGACAATATCATTTGGGGATTTCATATAGAAGACTACAAACCTGTCAGTTTTTAAGCTGACTAAACCCCTTCGTATATGACCTAAGAACACTGGTTGAGATTATTCTATTTTTAAACTTTACCGAATTTTAAGTCATTATTCCGGCAACCAAGGGATTAAGCATCTACAGGATACATCTTTAATTTCTAGCCATTAAAAAGGATTCCTTGTGACAATCGTAACCGCTAAACGTCCTCAGCCTGTTTAACATTTAATGTATCAAAATTAATCACATACACTAAGAAGTTGAAAAAGTGCAAAGTAACGGAAATTTCATTGTACTTTTAGTACGAACTGAAGTAGTTGGTGGATGAGGATACATAATACATGTCCCAACCATATCAGTAGATAAAGATCCACTACTTCCTCAATTGGTTTGTCATATTAACTTAGTACTATGCATCTAACCTCAGAACTGCTAACTTAATAGTCCCAACATAAAGGAGTATTGCTTCAAAACACCTATGAGTGAATACTAGCGACTTACGAACATCCTCTGTTTTAAAAGGATGCGTTTCAACCATTAATTAGAACGAAGCAAACTACTAGAGAGTAAACCAGTCCTTTAGTTGACTAGCGGACATCTCGCTCACCCTACAAACTTATATGTGACTGGTCCTACGTTGTAGTTGGCTAAGTGACTTACAATACAAACAACACAAGTTAGCAAACGCCGAGTGAACTTTCTGGATTTGTGCCAAGATTTCGTCAAATAAAGGCCTATCAGGACTGAGGAGATTCTTCACTCTTTATCATTGGTTCAGGTGTCAGTGAGAATCTATCTTGAAGTGACGTTGTGCGTTTAGATGGAAAGAAACGCATCTCACATTTTTGCACTCTTGTCTAAGGCTACCAGAAGACTATGCATCCTGTCAATATCTTTAGGAAACATAACTATATCATCCGTTTAGATTAAGTTCAAAACAGAATCTCCTGATAAATCGACTCCTGGTAGATTAAATGAGCAAAATGTTATCTTTCAAAAGGTTTCTATGACAAAGTCTCCATTTCCTTCTTTAAACTCAATTCAATATTCTTCTCAATTACACAAACCCGATTTATTATTATTAATATTCTACTATTATTATTCTAATTTTTATTTATTTATTTTTATTTTTTAAATATGGCAAGTATAATGCTAACATTATTGAAAATTGTGTATTATTGCATTTTCTGAAGAAACCCGAAATGGTTTCTTCACAACACTTATGTACCCATAAGATGTTTGTGAATAATAATAATAATAATAATAATAATAATAATGAAAAATGGACGGGAACTTCCATAAAATCGGGGGATGGAACTGTGGCTAGTAGTCGGTGCGTATGTTTATGTTTCAGAACTTGATGACGAGCGAATATTTGGTATACGCAACTACTCCAATTGCTAAAACTAGAGCTCTATCATTAATCGAAGTGCAAAGAAATACCTTCGACTCTAAAGCTCTGTTATTTTAATGCACAAGCAAGAAATTTTAAGATTTTGAAAACAAACGTCAATTCCATTCCAGCTCCAAAATCCAAAGACCACAAGAGGAGAGTATATAAAGTTTTTCAGTGCAGAGTTAACTGACCGTGCGCTGAAGAAAGAATGATGAAAAAAGAAAAGGTCACGCGCAAAATTAAATGGTAAAAATGTAAACACATTTATCATTTCTTAGAACGTTTTAGAAATGTTAACATAATCTGAGCACTTGCAGAACACTAAATTAGTTCTTGAGAAACATACAAGTGGGGATTTATCAAACTGACGAGCTTAATTAATAGAACTTTAGTTACAAGTAACTCATTGATATCAACTAAAAATAGTTCATGGGGAACAGCGTGGAGGTAGTAAATATCTTTTCCAGTTTTAATGGGATTCTGAACTACGCATTGACGATACACGCTGTATTTCATACAATACATACTCAGCAGAACTTCCATTTTTCAAAAACATTTTATGTCAAGATAACATAAGGTTATAAATGAATTGATGAAGCTCAAGTCAGAAATAATTTTTGCAATGTCGCAAATTAATACTGAATCCAATTCTACTAAAATGAGTATAAAATAAAATCTTTCACATGTCAGGTTCCGATTTCCAATTTTTTTCATACCGAGAATAAGAATTACTGATCCAAATCCACAATTTCAACGCCATCGCTCACGATAGGATGAGTAAGTATAGATAATGGTGTGACTTCCGCGTCGGATCTAATAGATTAGGTGGTTGCATCATGATAGGTCGACGGTTTTGGGATTAGGTCCATTGTTATGATAGCAAAGATAGATCCAACATATTCACTACTAACAGTTACACACCAGATACTGTTATCTTGTAAGTTTTTTCAGAGTCCAGTGTAGTTTACTATGGAATAGGCTGTCATCGCCTGACAGTGACTATAGCTGTACCACCAAGTCAAAATAGCTTGTAACGTCGTCCTTCGAATTCAAGAGCATTAATCAAATATTCCCGGGACTTCAGTTCAACCCCAAAGTACATTAGCATGGATCACCCAGCATACAGGCATGTCTTAAAAAACTATCAACCGGTTATAAATATATCCCACATCTACTTTCACTTATGTGTTTACAAATAAGTTACAAAAAACATGATCTCCCCCCAATCATCAACCATTGTGGGTCACGCATTTACACTCCTACTCCTTCCATCGAATTCAGAGTTTTTTTCAATGTTTGAAGCTCTTTTATTTTCATCTATGAAGCTGCATATAATTTTCAAGGTTTTTATTTCAAGTATCGTATGGATCTTGTATAACCCGGTTATAATAACAAATCCCATTCCGTCTTTCGAATGTACCTCAGTCAGCTAGTGACTTAATAAAAAGTATGAGGTTGAAAGCTTTGAGGCGGCCACCAGTGACTTCGAGATTTTGTGAATGTTTGGCAGGGTTAATGAGTTTTTACGAGTAATCACATTTAGTTTTCAATAATCAGTTGCTGTCTGACGGCTTAATAATAATAATATATTTCTGCATGTGCAGGTACACACCGTTTTTACAGGCATGATCTATAAATTACAACATTTGTTGATTCACAAAATGTTTCCCAACTTATTAAGTTTATAGTTGTCATAAAGTGAAATCGTAGAGCGCTTGCTGTAAACTATGACCTTGAGAGGACGCGTACATCAAGTTTGTTCCAATCGTCAGAAGTTTCATAGCTGTTCTCTCAGAGCAAGATTCTGAAGAAGAAAGAAAGAGAAACAGAAGAGCAGCAAGGCACTTGGATATGAACGCCAAACGTTGCTTAACATAGTGTAGTAGAACGGACAGAGGTATAATAAATTAGAATAAATTCATATTATGTCTTGTTAGTGAAATGAAGTCAGAGGCTCCATATTAGAGAACGTACTAATAAACAACAATGAGTTGTCATGTTTAACAAGTTGGAGTAAGCTCACACGAAGGAAAGGAAGTCAAGGCTGGTACAAGGAAAGCGGTTTATAAGAAGGGTGTGTATATAGAGGGTGTAGTGTTAAGAATATTAATGACTACATCTTTTATTGTCTAACTTTTTTCCTTTTTTTGTTTGTCCGATGCCAGCCACACAATCCTAGTGTAAAAATCCGAGTTAACATGTTATAGGTTGTCTTAGTATAATAGCTAATCCAGCATAATATTGGGAACATGAGTTTGAGTGGTGAGCGTAGGAAAACAATCTATATCACAGATTGATTGATTTATTCTCAATCATGAGGAGCCTGATACATACAAAGTGTTCTGTCCCCACAAACACGGGTGGATTGAAGTTATCGCCCTCACTATCAATGCTTGCTGGTCAGTAACTTAAATGAAGAAGGTCTATTATGAAATTTATTATCACACTATTTAGAACACATTTTGGTATTTTGCAACATGATAAGGATGCCAAAGGTATTCGGAGTTTGACAATGCCTTTACACATAGCACCTTTATAATGAAAGTAAACCAACCAAGCCAAATCAGAAGTCAGAAATGAAGTGTCTCGAAGATATATTTGGAAGGCTGTTGATACGTCGGGAAGCGTTTTGTTCAAGCTGATTAGTGGTTGCAAAGGGTGCATAGCACAACGTATCCATTAGTGACCTGGTGTTTTTGATAGTTTTTTCTCTGAGCCGGATGGTTTGGTCGTGGGGCTTTCATCGTTCTTCTGAACGACATCATCAGCGCAAACTTCAGATAGAAGTGAAGTGTTGGAATTTCTCCGTATGCGTTTCGAAGCTTGTTCTGTATAACTAGACGTTGATTGGTTCTTACTGACCTTAAATTTGTCATTCTTTACTTCTTTGCATTGGGTGTGTCTTCCATCGGTTTGATTTTTGTTCCCATATTTGAGCATAATTATCCTGACTAGTGGTCTGATGTGCGTGCTTGACGGAGAACTTTCAGCGAGGTGTGTTCACTGAAAATAGTGTGTTCGGCATCCATGTCAGTGATTTACAGAACTGTTTATTTTGGAAATTTATTTACCGCTACAGGGTGAGCATAAAGTTTTTCCATTCTCATATGGAAGAATCAAAGGCGTCGTCATCATGGTTTTTAAATTAATGATAGAGCTCTAGTTTTAGCAATTGGAGTAGTTGCGTATACCAAATATTCGCTCGTCATCAAGTTCTGAAACATAAACATACGCACCGACTACTAGCCACAGTTCCATCCCCCGATTTTATGGAAGTCCCCGTCCATTTTTCATCTGACTTTGTCATAGAAACCTTTTGAAAGATAACATTTTGCTCATTTAATCTACCAGGAGTCGATTTATCAGGAGATTCTGTTTTGAACTTAATCTAAACGGATGATATAGTTATGTTTCCTAAAGATATTGACAGGATGCATAGTCTTCTGGTAGCCTTAGACAAGAGTGCAAAAATGTGAGATGCGTTTCTTTCCATCTAAACGCACAACGTCACTTCAAGATAGATTCTCACTGACACCTGAACCAATGATAAAGAGTGAAGAATCTCCTCAGTCCTGATAGGCCTTTATTTGACGAAATCTTGGCACAAATCCAGAAAGTTCACTCGGCGTTTGCTAACTTGTGTTGTTTGTATTGTAAGTCACTTAGCCAACTACAACGTAGGACCAGTCACATATAAGTTTGTAGGGTGAGCGAGATGTCCGCTAGTCAACTAAAGGACTGGTTTACTCTCTAGTAGTTTGCTTCGTTCTAATTAATGGTTGAAACGCATCCTTTTAAAACAGAGGATGTTCGTAAGTCGCTAGTATTCACTCATAGGTGTTTTGAAGCAATACTCCTTTATGTTGGGACTATTAAGTTAGCAGTTCTGAGGTTAGATGCATAGTACTAAGTTAATATGACAAACCAATTGAGGAAGTAGTGGATCTTTATCTACTGATATGGTTGGGACATGTATTATGTATCCTCATCCACCAACTACTTCAGTTCGTACTAAAAGTACAATGAAATTTCCGTTACTTTGCACTTTTTCAACTTCTTAGTGTATGTGATTAATTTTGATACATTAAATGTTAAACAGGCTGAGGACGTTTAGCGGTTACGATTGTCACAAGGAATCCTTTTTAATGGCTAGAAATTAAAGATGTATCCTGTAGATGCTTAATCCCTTGGTTGCCGGAATAATGACTTAAAATTCGGTAAAGTTTAAAAATAGAATAATCTCAACCAGTGTTCTTAGGTCATATACGAAGGGGTTTAGTCAGCTTAAAAACTGACAGGTTTGTAGTCTTCTATATGAAATCCCCAAATGATATTGTCCTGTCAAATATGTCAGATAATTTTCCCTCATGGCTGCTTATTTTAAACTTCCCGCAAATTTGGGTATATTCATTTAGCGTTTCCTTTTTGTAGAGAAATTGAATTTGTTCATTATGGAAAGTAACGCTGATCTGGAAGAAGTTCAAATTAACGTCAATGGAACGAACCGTTCTCACGCTAAATCGATAGAACAGAATTTTTCTAGCTCAGTACCCAATCATTCTGTTTCTTGCACAGAAGATACCGATGTTTCACTTGAAACATCAAATGATTTGTCTAATCCACCTACCATTCCGTCAAGTTCTACTGTAACTACGATTTTGGGTCAAATATCTCATCACTTGCTGTGAATGCTGATGTGTCAAAAGGTGCCTCGGTTAATTTATAAATATCAACATCTACTAGTCATGGTTCTGCCTCATGTGTTTTACTACACTAGCTAAAGCAGTTACTGCTTACCGAACAAACCTCAAGGAGATTACAGAGATATCCATAGGGTTAGCTGGGTTAGTAGCTGTCTTATTAACTCGATATCATGCTCAATACCAGTTCTGAGGTTTTAATCTCAACCACTCTATGAAAAACAATTGACCCGTCATTACGATACTTGTTCAATGTATCAGCTACTGTTTAAGTAGGTCTGACTTTTCATTATTAATATTGGGTCGTTTATTATTCTTGAACTGCATTCATTCATCAACTTTTATGGGAGTAACAATCACAGTCGCGTTACACATACTAGTTAAATTCTTGTTTTTCCTGCTAGGAACAGATCTAGACCTGTGTTTAGGTTTTCTAGGCGTTTCCTTCTCGCTGCAATTTGGAAAGCGGGGGGTGGGTGGAGGAATCTTCTTTTCTTGAACTTCGTGATACCATCCCTTGCACTCATCGCATTTCATGCCGATTCCCACGGGGTAACGACAGCCTTAGTGTAGGCGATCGGCTTTTTTCACAGTCCAGTCATCAATCAGAGGTGCTCAAACGTAGCTGGGCACAAACAATATCTAAAAACAAAAGAAAGTAATAGCCAGAAAAAAGTGAAAAATTGTAAATTTTTAGTTCCGAAACGGCAGACAAATACAAAAAGAATTACGTCACTCAAAATTACGGATAATAAATTACTTTTGAAAAAAGTCATGCTGGTAACGATTACTTTGACTAAGATATATTTAAATAAGGGGTCATGTGGGACATCTCTTCCGACCGTCTTAGTAAATGAAAGAAAGAAAATGTGTGAAATTATACAAAACGGGTGAAAAAGGGAAATTGAATTGGTATATATGCGCCTCGTTAAAATTCAATAACGTGAAAACAATCTCCACACAATTATCTTTTTGGGAAAAAGTGACTAAAATATACGCATATATATGAGCATATTATAAAAAATAATGACTGTATTTTTGTTATATCCCGATAAGAATAATGAGTGGTAATTCTTGAGATCCATTTATGGACCAATACTATGAGTATATTTTTACCGTATAATTGTTATGTTTCTAGACTATTTATAGTCATATTGCTCTTATTATAAGCTTTAATTTGACCCATAGACTATTACTATACGATATACCATTCTTGAGTTATCGCCTATCTATTAATTACTATCTCCCTCATTCACAGCCACTTTTGGCCAAATATTGTACAAATGTTATTTTCTAATTTATGGTACGTTGTGGTCGGTTTGATTGTTATATAAACCCATCATGTATGAAATAAATGATTCGTATTACAGAAGCTGAGATTGCTGTTCTGGTCTTAAATGGCTGGGATAGACAGGAAGCAAGATCAATCAAGACCCTAGGCTGCTCGCACGTGTTTCATGCGCCATTGGTTTGATCGATAACTCGCTGCTCTCTGATTGGCGGTATCTTTGCGTTATTCAATATACAGAGCACGCAGGTTCGCAAGATATAACGATTTTTGGCACAATTACACGAAAGGAATCGAAATAAAACGTTGTGAAGCCTCCTACTTTCAGTATTCGTTTAAATGTTCTAGAAACCTTATCGTTCTTCCACGACGTTTTGGGCGCTTTTCGGATATCATCGAAGTTTCTTCATGATTGTTGCTTATTGGGCGATGTATCGTGATTGTGCAATTCGTGTCGTTCGAGTGTATAGGATGAAAATCGACATTAATATGGTCTCACTCTAAATATGTGGCTCTATGGTAGCCAACTCTGACGTTATCGTTAGTTCCGTTTCTATCAATGACATAGTACTCAGGTTCACTTAGGAGGATTCTGAATGGTCCTTCGTATGCCATTTTGAGAGGTCGTCGTAATGAGTCGAGGTGTACGAATACTTGCATACTTTGTCGTAAGTTGGATTAAACAAAAACAACAGTTGACTGCGGTCGAGTGGAAACAGGTTTAACCGAATGCATAACGTTTGTGAGCCTGCCCGTGCAAGTTTAGAACCATATTAATTAAGAATTCACAAACTGTCCCATCACTTGCAGTGTCATTCTGTGAACGAGTTGTACTGCTGTGTATCCAATTGAGCCTTTGCTACACTGAGAATACCAAGTAAAACGGGCGAAAGAGCGTCATTCCACTGTGAAAAGTTTTGCATCTAAGAGTGAAGCTTTTGATTGTCGATGAAACCGTCCTCCCAGCCGTTAGCTTGTGAATGGTAGGCGATCGTTCAAAATCATGTGATTCCTAGGACTGTAGTATGACAACGGAAAAGTTCAAATACAAAGTGGCGTCCATGGTTTGTAGTCATAGTTGAAGGGCAGACGAAGTTTGTTACCTATCGTTCGATGAGGGCACTGGCCATTCTTTCAGCAGTAATGTTCTTAATGAGTACTGCTACTAATCATCGTGTGAACCGCTCTGCACAAGATAAAAGATAGAATAGCGGGATGTAACTAGCCATTGGTATTGATGCTTAACTATAGTGCAGTGATTTAATGACCTAAATTTTTCGACTGATATGATGGATTCGACATTGCGAGTCAACAACAAAACCGTAAAAAGCATTACTGGACAAATATAATCTTTTTTATTGTGAAGTAAATTGCTGGTAGTTGTGAATAACTATAGTATCTAATCATTGAGATCGCCTAAATTAATATGATCTGAATTAAAGTTTAATATTACTTGCGGCGAAATGAGTAGTAGTTTTACAAACCGACTGTATATGTCTAATTTCAACACACTTTAGAAATAACCTCAATACACTAATATCTATAGGGCAGAACATGTTAAATTACGGCTCCTCACGATCAAGTGGGATGTCACGAACCAATGCCGTTGATGCTAATTTATTATGCAAAATACCTCTTCAAATCGTGTCTGTGAAGTTGAATTGGTTTCACTTCCTACCGAGTAATCCCATTACAAGCAAAACTAGACGATTTGCTAAAAAACGAAGCCTTCTCATGACCCTGTAAAATCTACAAAAATAAAAATCAGCTGAAAAAGGAGATAGCCATTTGTGTATCAGAACACTGTTTTCAGCAATACATTTTTAAACTACACATTATCCTATACTTTCAGATTCTTTTGGACAACCTCTTAGAATGCCCTTGCTTAAGAATTAACTTAATAAAAGAGGATAAATCTAAGTAGTCATATCTTTTTTATTCCATCATAATTGACTTCTCTCCAGTAGTCATGAATATTGTCTGCTCAGCTTCCTATCCTTTTTTTATTCTGCTATTAAGCACCCTTAATATGTGCCACTGAAACACATATGGAACGTATGACGATGAACTGTGCAAACATTAATATTTGAGATATTCCAGGAGGATATAAGCTTGCAGTTTGTTGAAGCTCTCAACTTTAAGTGGGTTTACTCCGGACTATCAGTTGCACGTCACAACACAATTTCCATAAAGCGTGTCAACTGTCATGCTGAGAATACGAATCTTACTAATGTTATTTGCATTTATATATAAGAAGTGTTATCCCCAATAATTTTATGATCAGTGTACCTTATAAAATATCACACTAACTGAGTAACCCACCACAGTGAAGATTGTATCTTTCGTAACAATTCGGAATATTGATATTACAAATCAACCGATCACGAATTCTAGTTCCTAAATGGTCACCATAATTGTACCCTAACCCGTTTTATGAAACTTTTCTCTTGCTTTACGTTCATATTTATCACTGATTAATATTTCCTTGAGAGATTCATATAACAATGAAGTTAGATTCTTCAATAGGTTATACGCTTCTTTGACGACTAATATCAGGAAATAAGTTTTGAATTAATCATGTTCGATATCTTTTCTAGTCATGAACCAGATTTTGAATCAATCTAGATGGTCTTCAGTGTCATCCACACTTAATATAACATTCAGCTGTTGAAGATTTGATTCCGTAGGGATGTCAATATGATTATTGGGAGTATTTGAAGTTATGTGCTGACTAAGAATTCCAGAAATAGTTAATACAAATACTGCACATCCTCGGATAGATAAGATTCGTTGCTTATTTAAGTTTAGGCATCTTCAAAGAGGCTGTTCTCATCATTTTTGGAACAAGAAGGAAACTATGGATTCCTGGTTTAGACACAGAAAAGAATCACCGCAAATGACAGAAAACGACCAAGACAAAGCAGAATGCAGGGTCTATTGCTTCGTATCAGTATTCCATCATGAGCCTTCTCTCGATAAAGAACTAGGCTCAGAACCAATACTACTAGCTGTGATTTTCAATAGAGATGACATATTAAAGGCAAAAAACATTTTAGACACGGAAAAATCGACAGGATCGTGTCAATTATGCCCCAAATCTAGAGACAAATCGCACTTTATATTGCTACTTTGCGGACTACGATATTCAAGATGTCTTCTAGCTGAGTTACGTTGCCTACGGGTTAGAAGGATTCAATCATCACTTCAAATCACAAGACAGGGTCGAAACAGCTGGTACCAAATTACGGACTTGTCAGCCTCAACAATATCGTAGTTAAAATACTGAAGACTTATGAAAAATGCCATTATGACATTCGTGGTGACTGACAGCTTGTTAAACGGCAGACAAGATGGTTTTGGAAAGGCTTTTTTTACACATTTAAGTTCCTTTAAGCAAGACGGAGATAGAAGGAGTCATTTAAGAGTGGGGTGCCAGTTGAGGCTGTGTACGTCTACTTCAGAAAAGGATTTGATAATGTTTCGTATGGTAGATACCTTATAAATGTGGAAAACCTAGGAATTTCTATACCTCGTGGTGGGCCAACAGCAGAAGGAAAGTGTGCATTTCAGATGTTCTTCACGGAAGTCAGTGCTTAGTAGAGTACTGCAAGTCTATTTCTTAGGTCCTTTACATTTTATCCTACTTGCAGATAAACTCCCACTACTTATCTTTATATCGCGAATCTTACTTTATGTCGGTGACGTCAAAGTCTGGCCGTAAGTATCAGGTGGTGTGGATGCACCTGCACTCCTGGCCGACCTAGACGTCCCGCTTAGCTGACGCCTATCGACGTGCCCAAGTGCGTCTACATGAATATAGGAGATTAAAGAGTGAATGACTTCAGCATTGGAGAAGTCTCGGTGCCCTTAGACCTATCTTATATTAACTTGGGAGAAGTGGTGAGCCACAACAACCTGCTGCCATGCTATTGTAACCAAGGGGTTTAGAACCATACGAACAGATGTTTACCAAGCCGGGTACAAATATGTCCACCACAGTATACACAGCCATAGTGAGGTTCAAACTTGAAAACTGCGTTTAGGCTGCAAGCCCCTGTTTAAGATGTCTTTAGTATGTTGAAAAAAGTGAACAGAATAGCTACCTATGCAAGTACAGGATTTCTGGGCCTACCATACATAGGGTGGCTTGAGGAGTTAGACTTCCTTACCCCGTCTTTCCGTATGTACGGAGATGGTCTGACTTTGATGTATAGAATTCTTAGAAATGGCTCTGAACTTGGCATATTTACTCTTCCTCCCCTCAAAAAGATCAGAAAGACTCAGAATACACCACAAAAGGATTCAAAATAGAGGAACGAACAAAATATCTGTGGCATACAGGTTTTCGCATTGAGTCATCAACTCTTGGAACCTTCTATTCGGGGAAGTAGTGTTCACAATTTCACTTGACCTATTTAGTAGTACAAGGCTTAGAGAGACCTACTAAACGGGAATAGCACAGACTGTTGGTCTTTTATCCTCAATATGAATCTGAAAAATCAAAGACTCAACTCAAAACTAATCGATCTCCAACCACATTCCCAGTTTGATGGAACGTATTTAGCAAACTAAGTCTATCAACATGCTGAAATTCGCCAAAGGGGTGCTCTTTTATATCATTTATAAATCAAAACGTACTAGGCCAATTCATCACAAGCATTTTTGGATATTGGACAGCGCGTACTAAGACGATGTGCGTATCAACCTAAAAGATGTTCGGACGAGGGAAAAGTAGTCTCTCGAAGCCAAAAAAGGTTCATTCTCTTGAAAATTTGAAGTTAGTTCTAGTTGTTCCGGATTTTTCAATGTCTTTCAATGATGTATTCATTGCTTTAATGTTCATTTATATACGTCTAAGTAATTTCGTGTGAAGTATAATGCGCGGCAAAGTAGTCTCCAATTAGTCACCACAGATCCATTTCCTTGTCGAAGATCCACGTATAACCCATCTCTCTCCTTCAAACAAGAAGGTTAAATAGAAATCGGCGCATACTTCCTATCTTGCTGTTATGTATAGCTTGCATTTGAGCTGCATTCTTACTTAGTCAAGGACTTTCTGAGTATCGTTGGCGTTGTAATTTAGACTCTCAAAGACTTTCAGCGTTGGAGTTGCCTCATTTTGTGACGTTCGTGGAGTCTTTGTCCACAAATGCTATGGGAACTATCGTAAATACTGCATTATGGCGTTTGTGACTTTCTAAACAGCCGAGGGGTGTACTGCTTTTTGTCCCCGATGAGTAAATGCCTTTAGCAAATATAGCCTCTCGAGGCGTCCGAAATTGACTAAATACTTGGCTAAACACAAGTTATGTATAACCATATTATACATTTAAAATTTGTAAGTTTCAGCGGCAGATTATTGATCTTATTGAGGATGTATCCTCGTCGACCAAAGTTAGCACGGTTATCGTTGTCATACAGTTCTAGCAATGTAGCATAATGTAGCTTCGTCGTTCTTCTGTGTAATCTGGGATCAGAGGCTAAGATATTCGTCACAAGTTTTCGTATGGCCCGCTGCATATAGGACAGAATAATTCAGTTTGAATTAACTAGTGAAACCCAGTTAGTTTATCTTCATCTCCTGAATAGGGTCATGGATATTTTTCAGCACAACGGTGGAAGACATCATCGTGAGTGACAAGGAAAAGGAGTCTATCTATGTTACTGTAATATTTTGTTGTATTGCTTCTGAACAGTAATGTATCTTGTTACTGGATGAGATGTATCTTGGTTCCGCTAATTTTTGAACTGTTGTTTTGCAGCTAAACTCGTTTCCTTTGTATTACATGGTTTCTGGGTTGTTTTCACCCTCAATATCTTTATTTCGCTTTAAGCAACTCATATCTTGGTATCTTATTGCACCAATTTTGTTCTGTTATAAATAAATAACATAGAATTGTATTGAATTTATCTTCGAAGTCAGGAGGAAAGCGGAAATCTAAACTTTCCAGTTACAGTGAAAAATCCTACTGTTCTGTTCTGAAATACTACGTGTCAATTATGTTTCCTATGTTAACATAGGACTTCATTAAAAGTGATATTCTTAATCAGTGAGTCTTCTCATTCGGTCGCCTGTTGACCATCCTATTATATTCATGCTTGGAGCTGATATACGAGTTTAGGACAGTTTGGGCTAGATCTCTTCCCGTTTTTGGAAATTAGATGAAGGATGGTCCACTTGTGTTAATTTTTGAGTTTTTGCGAGTTCATCGAGTTTCAGAACAGGTTTCAGGTAGGTGTACAAAGCACGTTTCTGAACTACCTCGGGGTTGATGGATGTATTTCACTGAAGTCTCCCGAACTGCTCGAAAACCGGGTTTACCCATTTCCCAGTAACAAACCAGGAGTTAGATATGTTATACGGGAACTTTCATCTCTGAGGTATTTAAATATCAGAGTTCTCGATATACTTGTTCAGTTCAGTTGTGTAAAGTGGTTTTTAAGGAACTGGGTCCTTTCCAGGCTGATTCATTGCTATCCATTAGGACATGATAATTTAGGCTACCTGGTTTTTGGGTTCATTTGTTCTATGTGTCATATGTTTCATGGTTTTATTAAGAGTTTTGACGCAAGGCTGATCAAGAAAGATCCTACATTTTTACACACTATATGTTCAACCGATATCTCACTTGATTGATCCCATCCCTATCTACTTCGTGCTGGGAAACCGGATGATATCGTTGGCTGTTACAAAAAAAGTTATAACATGATACTTATTAGACGAAGCCATATATAGTAAGTGAGCTCCACTCAAGAAGTTGTAACTTTGTGGTTAAAGGACCCAGTTTTTTGCCATTGATTTGCAAGTTGAAAACCCCACTACTTTATATATATATATATATATATATATATATATATATATATATATATATATATATATATATATATAATTATGATAATCCTTGCAAATAAATCATATTTCTGTAAGCCACTTGTTGACCACATGTTTCTTACGTAAAGTGAAATGTTTGGCTTTGCTACACACAAATCTTGATAGAATTCGTACCCTAGTTGATTACATATTTTTCGCTAGTTTTTTGAATTTTAGTTAACTGTTTCTTCTCAGTAATTTAATCGAAGTTGACCAAGACTTGGAGTTTGATTTATCCTCTATTTTCATAGATATCTTCACTCCGTGTTACAAAAGAATCGAGCTGTCAATGAACAAAACTATGGGATACTAGTTGAAGCTCTTCGATTAATTGCAGAAATTTTAATCTGGGGTGATCAAAATGATAGTTCGGTCATGGAGTAACTTTCTGATTCATTTAAAAAAATATTATTTAGCTTTTTTCTTGAAAAGAACATTCTGGAATACTTTTTGCAGTATATGAAACAAGATTTAAGTCGAAGAATATGTGTTCAGTTACTACAAACTTTAAATATCTTATTTGAAAATATAACAAATCAAACAGCTATCTGTAAGTATTCATTTGCCTTATTTGAAATTTTTTTTCAGATTACCTTCTGTCAAACAACCATACAAATGCTATTATTACGCATCGTTTTGATTTCACCGATGAAGAAGTAGATCCACATAACTATTTGTCAACCCTTTTCTATTTCTCTCTCTTAGGTGATGGCTTATTATATTTCCTTTCTAAAAATATTATCCTTTCGTCTCAACGTAAATACCATCAGCTTTTTCTACATTGAGGTAATGCTGTTTTAAAAATGCATTTAAAAACTGTTCATTATCATCATTATGTTTTAGTCTCGTCGAGAGTTTAATTTATATGTTGAAGCCATTAAATTGTTCGCTCACCCGGAGGGTATGGTTCGTATTGCTGTACGTACTATCACTCTAAATGTACATAAAGGTAGGATTTATCATAATTAGTTGTTTATCGTTTTGTTTTGATTTATCTTTTAACTAATGTGTTCTTTGTTGTTAATAGTTAAAGATGAAGCTGCTTTGGAGTTTATTCATCATCAGACTTCATTAATTTACTTCTCACATCTTGTGTGGTCAATAGGTAATACAATATTAGATATTGATTGTCATAAGTAAGTGATATTTTTTCATCGTATATAATACGTATAACACTTACTGTTCTATATGTTTTTTCCCTTTTCATATATTCGCTAAGTTGATTAAAATAGACCAGTCAGTTGTAAAGACGTCTAGTACGTCGTTCTGCTGTGTATAATATTGAGTTAGTAGGACATGTGAAGAGAAAGGAAAAGAGAGGGAAGCCGAACGACTAGGATATAAGATATCGGGAATGAGTTTTATATAACAAAGTGTAGATTTTCTCAGGTTGTTAGAGTATTAGGAACTTGTGGTTATGGACGCCCAGTATGCAGATGAATTCGTCTTATTTGAGTGAAAATGTTAAATAATCAATTATTGTCTCATATGTACTTTTTAGTTTTTTGTTGCGTCTATATCTAGATGTATTTTACTTTCAACCCGCACTTTTATGCTCTTATGAATCAGTTTGTTAATATTTTAAAGTTACATGATTTCTAGATTATTGCGATATTGAAGATCAATTCAGATTTTTCAGAACTATGTATAGACTTGGATTTTTCAATAGTTATAGTTACAATTTAGTAGTAGTTCTGAAAATTCTATACTTTATCAGGTAGATGATTGGATTAAAATCGTCAATAAAAAGTGAATAATATTTGCAGAACAAAATGATTTTATTATATTTCAAGGCTTCTCACCAGCTGCAAACGGTCTAAATTCACAATCGAAATATTGCCGTATAAATACTAATCAATCTTAATTATTATGTTAAATATATTGTTTCCTCTTGTTTAAGGCGTTGTGAGATAGTAACAACTCACTGGAGACAATGGTGGACGGTGGTGCGATTCCGTGGATTGGTTGGATTTAGACATTAACACCGTTGGATGCCGGCTCAGTGGTCTAGAGGTTAATCGTTCGCGCGCTTGACCGGTAGGTCCTGGGTTGAAATCCCGCGAGCGGAATTGTGGATGTGCGCTTCTGAGTACCATACTAGGACGAAACGGCCTTCCAGTGTTTCCAGGCTTTCATGGTGGTCTAGCTTTAATTGACGCATGAATTCAACTATTAAATTTATAATTATTAACGACAACACTGAAAATTTAAATTTAGTGGCACTTTAATTTCTTGTGGACGCTTAACACTAAATAAACTGTACTACAGTGTTATATCACATTCCGTCCGTTGTTTAATATGATTTAGTTCGTATTGGGGATTAAGGCATGATTTATATATTTACTGTCCAATTTCTAATTCGCTTAAACTGGGATGATCTTTAAGGTTATGAAAAAATAATTTACGTTTGGGATTTAACCCTCACTTTTGTAACTGGAAGCACTATTCATTAGACCAATAAGTTACGTTGATTGCTTTTCATCAAATATGCAGTAGGTTGATATTACTACTCATAACAGCCTGTTGACTGAAGTTGTTGAAAACTTTTGGGATACCTGTTTGTGCACATTCTTCATGTTGTGGCTTAAGATCATTGGTCGATATCACGCGTTAAAACTACTACTCAGAATTTTAACTCCAATTTTTATTTATGCCGCGTCTACTATTTCTTCTACGTTCTGGTTTCATAAACTTGTCCACTTACACATCCGATCAGCGCCGTCAACCTTGGATCGATGCAGAATAAGTCCCGATCGGTCTGATATACTCAAGCCTTCTCTTTCCCTTGCCTCGAGTCCAAAAAGAAGTCAACAGCCAGCTTCTGTTATTATTCCAAAAATACATGGGTTTTTATATAGACATATTGGGCCTCATCCTACCTTTAAAATAAAAAGTCACAGTTATTCATAAATTAACCAAAAGTGGTTGTGAATAGGGCAAGCTACGAATAATCGATTGGCAATAAAATAGGAATTATAAAGAATACAATAATAGATAGTGAGTTAAACGGAAGCTTAAGGTAAACACTATATAAATATATCCCAGTTACCCAGTAACAATACAATAATATCACATTAATCGATGAATTAGTTCAGAGAGTTACCATTCCTCCAATTTTTGTCTGGGTAGGTTCTTCCATGTTACTTATGTTTATGTCTTCGTTATATCATGTTTTCATTTCACAGTAAATACGTTTGTCTTCAAATATTCATTCAATGTTTGGTATGGATTCATTAACAATAGATAATTTTTTTTTGTAATTAATTATTAGGTGTCAAACTAAGTTGAAAGATTTAGTTGCAGAACATATTGATCATTTACACTACATAGATGACTTGTTGTCACTGGGTATAGAAGGTTTAAATGAAGTACTGTGTGACCAGTTACTGAGAAGATTATTTATACCATTACATATCTACTCCTTATTTAAGCAATACAAGTCGGATGCAACAACAAATCTAGGGACAGTAAGTTAGAATAAATACTTTTTTTTGTGTTCCAACTGCTTTCTACATCTGTTTCATATTAACTCATAGCCATCTTTTGTGGCCATATAGGTCATTTTATTTAATCGACCATTGTTTATTTACTAAAATACTTTTGTGGAAACTTTTCAAGTATATTCTAAAGATGATTTACATCACGAACAAGTGGCTTTAGTTGGCAGACTATTGAAAATTAGAGAGTAAAATTGCACAGTTGGATTGCTTAGCTTGAAACTACTAGAAAATGATTGCTCACGAGCCCGTGGGGTATATAGCCCAGGCTCTTCGTGTCTTACAGTAAGCACAAATTCTCTGCGCCGTTGAGTGGTTTCTGTATTAACGTGGTGATCGGGCTTGCTTATCGTAATGATCTGACCGGGCTATACTTAAAAAGAAATTGTTCATATAGGTTCTACCATGTTAAGCAGATCGGTTGGGAGCGGTAAGACTAAAAGTAACAAAATAATAGTCTGAGAGCAAAGTTATGTTGCTGAAGGTACCGAGGTATGACGGCAGTAAGGTGTTCTTCTCAGGCAATCAGCACCTATTGCGAAGTTACTTTACAACGGAAGGAAGGGGTTAGAAAAGGCTGACACTAAAAACATCATATCTCATGTTAAGCCACAGATTTCCGTCTCCGGTGATAAGATCTTTTGAAGCACGGAGTTAACATGTTACAAACTTTTCAAAGAAAGGTCGTGTATAACTGGCCTCAAGCAGTTGTCCTTTGGGTTCCTCGGTTACTCTTCCAGTTCATTAAGACTACCCATAACCTAGTTTCCTTTTCAGGTCCCCCAAATATCCTGGTACGATCAAGAGTCAGCTCTCCCTTTCGAAATACTCTTACATGATCACGCGTATACAGCAACTGCCAGGGAAGTTTTACTCACTGCCTTCTCGCGACGATGTTTTTTTTTCAAAATCGAGAGGACGAAAAGCGAATATCTGACTCTTTAACCAGATTGGTGGATATGGAAGATCCACTTAGGGGAGTTAGAAAATTCTGATCCTAAACCACTAGTGTACATGGACCCCAGGGCGTATGGACCTATTGGTCATTGGCTACATTGGGGCTGCATCTCCTTACGTTGCTCCATTGCTTTGTGGATTAGTGCTCTAGGTCAAAGGCTTGGGGAGTGGCTCACTAAGAAAACCTTCTGCTTCGGTTTAGGCATCTGGGCAGTATCCCAGCCCTCACACAAATTAAATGGTTTACGTGGCCCTGAGTTTTTGTACCATTGTTTATGTGCTTAAATAAATAAATAAATCAGGTCCTTCAAGAAGAAATATCCTTTTCTTGTTTGGGTAACCTGGAAGTGACAACTGCCCTCGTATCCCTAACAGCACTAGAGGTCCTCTTGTTCACGATCAAATCCCTTCGTCACTTCTTGATATTCCTATCCCCACCACTAACCTTCCTCCCGTGACTTTATCTCCATGTGCCACTGATGCTAACTATTCGAGTCTACGAAACTTATTCCTGATCTCTTGAAATTGCCTTCCAAACTACATGTTAGAGCTCTCACCATTTAGGCCTTATGTTAAATAGGTCGACAGGCTTTTATTATATCTTGTGATTGCTGATCAAAATCACGTGACAATTTGCCAATCAGAATCCTGATTCTAATTCGCATCTAATATTACTCGGTAGCTTGGTATCTCCTCTGACAGTCAATTCCACGTCGGGCAAGTACTATTAACCTTGATTCAGCAGCTAAGTTCCTATTGGTCCACCGTTTTATAGCTTCTCTTTGTGCCATTTCTTTGAGTCTAAAAGTTAGCAACCAGTCTCCACTGTACCCATGTTCTAAACAAACGCAGTTTATATACAAACAGACCAGACCGCATCACACTATAAAATGAAAAATAGCATTTATGCATAGACAGACCAAAAAGTGTCTGTGAATGGGGGAGATTGAGTAATCGCCTGGCTAGTATGGAAGAGCAAAAGGTTTCCTGTAAAACTCAACCTTCACTTTATTCGAATTGCAGTCAATTTGAGCACAAACAGGGACGACGAAAAGGCCACAGCCTATGAATTCTGGATGGTGTTGACGAATTTTAAGGTACTCCATAGTGTCGAAGAAAGTTCTACAAGGTTTTTCTATCCACGCTATCAAAAATCTCAGAATCATGGAAGTTGATGTATAGTGACGAGTACCATTCAATTGATTGCTCAACGATGATCCGTACCTTTGCAATTTGGTATATGCACGGCTTATCCTTACGAAATCCAATCTGTTGATCTCGAAGTTGGGCATCTATTACGTCCTTCATCCGGTTCAGCAACACTGTTGAAAACGTTTCCTGGTACTGACAGTAGTATGATGATTCTGTAGTTCTCACATTTGCTCAAATCTCCTTTCTTTGGTATCTTGATGAGGTGTCCTTCCTTCCAGTACGTCGGCACTCGTTCCTCCTCCCAAATCCTCTTGAATAGAACGTGAAGCATACCTGTAGTTACTTCTATGTCTGGCTTCAGAGCTTCAGCTGGTATATTGTCAGGTCCTACTGCTTTCCCGTTCTTGATTTGTCTGATGATCATCCTGATTTCTTCGATCGTTGTTGGAGTGACATCTATGGTGAGGTCTGTGTGTGCTTCTTCGATGTCCGATAGATTCAGTGGAGTTGGTCTATTCAAGAGTCCCTCGAATTATCCTACCCATCTGTTACTCTGTTCTTGAATCTCGGTGATTGGCTTGCCTTCTTTGTTCTTGACCGGTCTCTCTGGTTTACTATATATCCCCGTTGGTTTCCCTGTTGTATAACATAGTTGTCTCATATTTCCTTCATTTGGCGAGTTTTCCGCGTTCATTGCTAAGTCTCCCACATATTTCTACTTGTCAGCTCTAATGCTTTTCTTCACTCTCTTGATTACTTCTGTGTATTCAGCCTGTGCCCTGACTTTCTCTGCTCTTGTTCGGCTGTTGTTAATTGCTACCTTCTTGTTGTTTCATTCCTGAACCTTGTCTAGGGTTTCGATGGAGATCCATTCCTTATGATGATGCTTGTTGCTGCCAAGAACCTCTTGACTTGTTGAATTCGGTGATTCTTCGATCCTTTTGTAGTTGTGGTTCATAGTAGTTTCTTCTTTCAGTAGATCCTGTAAGGTTTGGAACCTGTTGTTGAGAGTTATCTTGAATTCGTTGATTTTGATAGTATCTTGAAGGAAGGCTACATTGAACCTATGTAATGTTGTTTCCCCGTTGTCCACTGTTTTTTAGTTTCACTTCCATCTTGAAACTATGTCAGCTGCTCTCCTGATTCTCATGTCTTCCATTGATCTGAATTTGTCGGTGATGTAAATCTGATCGATCTGGTTCTCCGTGGTGTGGTCCGGTGAGACCCATGTAGCTTTATGTGTGCGTTTGTGTGGGAATATTGTGCCACATATAACCAAATTGTTGAATACACACAAATTCGCAAATCTGTCTCCGTTCTCGTTCCTTTCTTCTAGTCAGTCCATGTTGTCCCATGATATTTTCAGACCCAGTAATGTGCATTCCGAATTTGGCGTTTAGGTCTTCCATCAGGATGGTTAGGTCTTTACCTAAGCACTTCGCTATGATTGATTGCAGCCTCCTTTAAAACTGATCTTTATTGTCGTCATTGATATCATTGGTGGGTGCATGACACTGCTTGACATTCATTGTAAGTCCCTCCTTCTTTGTTTTTAAGGATGCTTCGATGATTTCGAGTCCATGCGATTCCCATCCTGCAAGTGCATTACGTGCTTCTTTGAACAGTATCAGAGAAACTCCCTGAGTGTATGCAGCATTTTTCCCTTCGTGACTGGAGTACAGCAACATTTCTCCTGTATCTAGCGTTTACTGTCCAGCTTGGGTCCAATGGGTTTCGCTTATTCCGAGTACTGCTGAGTTGTATCTCCTTATTTTCGTAACTATTTGATTGGTCCTCCCGGTCTCCTACATTTTCAGGATGTTCCATGTCCCTACAAAAATTGTTACTCTTGCTGTTAGAATGGGCATCAGTCTTGTGACTTCCTAAGAATTTTGTTTTTCTGCATGAGGCGTCATAAATCTTCCTTCAACTCTCAGGGTAGAGCTTAAATGTTTTATTTGTTTAATCTGGTTGGCGTTTTTAAGCAAACTTGTTTTGTACGGGATGTAGTTGCAGACCCCATGCTTAAACCTTCTCCTTTACCCGGGCTTGGGATCGGCAGTAACTCTAGAAGAGATACAGGTGGAGTTGAAAACAGAGTGGATACACCCAAACCATTGCGAACGATTCTGAACCATGTTATTCGAAGTCTCTAACCATTGGTCACGACAATAACTCGCGACCCGATTCGGTAATCTGAGAATGCCTACATGGGTTACTCCGACAGTTAGTGTTTTCATGGACTTTTGCTATGTATTGGTTTGGCTACAACTAGCTTTCTTTCAACTTACTCCCCTACAACAGCCATTATCACTCATCGAACAATTCGATGAATGTGAATACGCAATACATATTCTAACCATCTCATTCGATAAAGATTGACTACCTCATCCATCGGTTGGCCATACCTACCTAGTACTCTGCATCTAACCTTAGAATTCCCTACTTGATGATCCCAACATGAATGAACAGTGCTTTGAAGACATCAGTGATAAAAACTAGTAACCTGCGAATATCCTCTGTTTAAAATGACCACTTTTCACAGCCACGAACGAGAATGGATCTAACTGCTGCACAGTAAACTCATCCTTTGGTTCCCAGGAGGAGATCTTTCCAACGCCGCAAGTAACGCAAGTCGGCAAAAACTGATTGAGCTTTCTGAATTCTTGCTGAGATGTCGTCAAACACCAGCCCATCAGGACTGAAGAGGCTTCCAAGATAAATGAACCGATCGACGTACCCAATTAATTCACTCCCTATAACTAGTTCAGGCGTTGATATAAGCCAGTTTTGAAGAAACGTTTTGCATTTAGGGAGTGAGAATCTCATCCCAGAAATGTCAACATTGTTGCTTACGGCGACCAGAATAAATTACACTTTGTCAGCGTCTTCATCAAACAGAACTATATAACCTGAGTATTTTAAACCAACAAGAGAATTTCCTGGCAGAAGATCGATTCCTGACAAGTCAGACGATGAATGTCATATCTAGAAGGATATCTAACACAAATTTAAATAAAAATAGGGAAAAAAGATAACTCTGACGAGCACCGCTTGAAGTTTTCAATTTCAATGACAGGTCACCATAAATTCTGACTCGACCAGAAGTGTTCGAGTAGACAGCCCATACAGGGTTAGGTTAACGGTTTGATGCTCTGTTTATTAAACTCTTTAGTTTGGATCCATTTTGGAGCAAAAGTTGACAGGTAAAACCTAACTAATGTGCACACCAGATGGCTAAGGTCTTGATTAAGGAGATAAAACTGTTCATATTGATCTTACCAATATGCTACTTGGATAGACCACATTAAAAAGCACGACTCAGTGCTTGTGAGAAAACATTAGTGTTTGCAAAATATTGTTTGAGAAGAAAATATTCTAATCAGCTTATGGTTTTGTAACCTCAGTCTATGAGTTTATTTAGGTATCATATGAGAATATGTAGCATCTTATTGTTAGTGAGAATTTTAGTGATTGATTATTTGTGTGGTATTTAAGCATTTCAAAGAATATGAAGCTGTTTTTTAGAACTATTTGTGTTTATGCGCATTATATAAGATTAATAACAACTATGCACATTATTTACTACGTGCATTTTCTTCATGTACTAGAGTTTTAGGCAGATCTTATAGATGCAAGTTGATGATGGTATCTGGCTGTCCAAACTCTAAATCAAAAGAATGGCATCTAGAGCCAAGATTGAATAATTAAAAATCAAGTGAATTGAATCATTATCTTTACAGTAATTAACAGTTAGTGTCATAATATTGATACTGTAGTAATGATAAGTTAGTCATTGATAATTATGTTTTATAATGTTTCCAACAGTATAATAATAACGGGACAGGCTTTATATATGTGTAAAAAGTATTACAATCTAACCAATTTTTCGTTTCTTTTTAATAACAATGAAACGGTACTAATTTTTTGATTTTATTTTGAAAGGTTCGTAGACCTCGTCTATCCTATTCAGTGACAGTGTTTACACTAATTCATGTGTACTTATTTCTACGTGATACTCGACTAATCTGTTTACTTACGGAAGCTATTTTAATTGGCGATCTCACATTGCCTGGTTTAATAATACCTTGTAATATACCATGTTCCAATTCACAAATTGTTTTCAATGACCCCACAACTCAGGATTGTTCCGTAAGTTTTCAAAGAAATTTAAATTACGAAGAGACTGATGATACTGCATCTGATGATGATCCAGCAATGATCATTGCTAAAACGTTAATTGCTGCCACTGTGTCTTTACGAGCTTCTGACCAAGCATCACCTGGGCAAAGATTAACTACCTACTTAATACATTCAGTAACATCCAAAAATCCATTGATATTTTCTCAACCTAGTGAATCATTAGAACATGGATTAACTCAAGCAAAAGGTGTAACACCGACATTGATGTCTGTTCTATGGCCACCCAATGTGGCTCCACTAAAACTAGTGGAGAAGAATACAGAAACTTACGTGAGTTTAAAATAGACAGGGTTTTAACTGTTATTATTATTACTTTGGAAATTATAGTCAACCTCTAATCATACAGATTTCTGATTTGTTTAGAATTTCTATTGTAATGCATGAAAATGGTATGTTAGTTATAAGAACGTTGTTTTAACTAACTGGAGTGTATAATCATTATATATTTTCTGCGACATATGTTTCTATTCTTGACTGTTTATCCATTAATTATTTTACAAATAACTCGTAGTTAGACTATATTTACGTCGATTATTTTGCGTATACAATGGTAGTTTTGTTCCCTTAAGGTATGTCATGTTTTTTTATAAAAGTTCTAGAGGATTATTGGTTTTGTGAACAAATCTTAACAGCTTGGCTAACACAGTCGCAAATAAATTGGGCCGTCAAAACGGAAACGATGTTTTTTATATAGACAGTGAAAATCAACGGTTTGGCAAGTGGTCATTCATGGAATAGTTTGGTTTAAATATATGGATTCAATAGGGTTTAGCTCTATCTAATTATATGAAACTTGTTTACTAAATACAAGCATAGATACCTCCCTATGAGCTACATGTTTTACGTATGAAGACTTACTTCGTGGAAGTTCGTTCTATTCTACTTTACGATTGCGAAATGTGGCCATTAAGGGTAGAAGATACTCGTAAGTCACCAGTATTTGATCACACATTTTTTCTGGAAATATTACCAACATCTGCTGGGATCACCGGAGAAGTAATAGGGAGGTTAGACGCAGGATATTAGCGAATGATAGTTGGGCCACGTGTTAAGTATGTCTGAACACCGATTAACACAGCGCTAAATATAATCGGTTGTCCCCCCTGTGCTTTCCTTCATTACAATACTACTCGGCTGTTCGAACTGAAATGAGTGGAGTGTGATCCCAATGTTTAATCTAAGGCTTGATGGTCGACTGCTTTATCCTGGAGGGTGGTGACAAGTGAAAATTTTCTATTTCTTCACATAACTCATGAAACATTAGGGCATTTTTCATTTATTTTTCTTTGGTAACATCATGATCTGTACTAATGACTGTCTAAATTTAATGAATTTTTACATTAAAGAAACATATATCTTAGTCACATGTAATTTCTTGTGAAGATCAGGCTGAGAAATAACAACTGTCACATCATTTCGAATATCTTTACCGAATTAGAATATGAAATTATGGAAGTTTTAATCATTGGAGGTCATATTAACTGATAGCAAAGATGCGTGAAAAGCTAACTTCTATTTAAGATACAAGTAGTTCTGACGGTTTCTTCGTCTCGAGTATCGTGAAAATCTGATTGACGCGACTTTAAAAAATGGTAGGATTTCCTTCATATTTGCCGTAGAAATAAGGTCAGTCAGCCGTAAACAACACAATCTGGCACAGATATGGATTGCTGTAAGCTGTCACATTACATTAGCACAACAAAAATACTAACGAGCTAAAAAAGACAATGATTGGGAATAATAATAGTACCAATGATAATAGAAAACTAAACATATAGGAATATATTTCAAGAAGAATAAGTAAAACTGCTGAGTAATGAGTATGGAATGATAATACTGAACTCAAGATATAACCGATAACATGCGTGCATTTATTGTCTATGTTGCTGGTTTCAAACCATTTTAAAATAGCAAGTTAATGAGTTTGTAAGTATCATTACCAAGGTTTGAATTCCAAATAAACCGAGCAGTTATATATTAGTAATATCTCAATGAGTAGAAAAACAACTTCTACTAATTGGGATATTACAAATATATTATTTTTATTTATAGCAAGTTAATGAGTAAAGGACCATTGGTTTACTGAATTAGGAGAGGCTAGCGATAGTTTCGTACTTATTCTATATACCCTGTGTGCCCTCCGTCCACCGTATTCGTACAATTGGGGCGAAATTAATGTTTTTCCTTGAAATATTATGAAATGTGCTGAAATTTAGACTATAAAAATATAATAAAAGAAGTTCTAAAAATAGTTGAAATATGTAAACAATGTCTACATGTTTGTGCGCAATTATAATGTGTTTAGAAATTGTTATACTATATGACTGACTGTGTTTATTTCAAAAATACTTAAATCGTATTACATTATACATGCACTAAGTTACAGTTACTAAATAATTCCATTTTCTTATGGTTTACATTAAGGATTGATCTGAGACAGCTATTGGGAACCATGAAGCACTGAGTAGCCGTTTCGTCTTAGTACAGGACTCCTCAGCCGTACTCATTCAGAACTTCACTCGATGATCGGAACCATGACTTTCAGTTTTGGGGTGAAGGCATATCCTCTAACCAACTGGACCATCATCTTAGTGTGTACATGTCCAACTTCATACAGTTCGTGATATTGTGCGTCCATTTTTCATTATATACGGTGATTAACTGTCTCTTAATCAATGTGAATGAACTCTATTACTCACAGCTTCTCATTGAGACTCTTGAAATTAGTCGCTAATGAGCACATGATCATTATTAGTATAGAGGGTTTGTGTAGATTGTTGGGTTTTCGCACAATATCGCTAGCCGATTAAGACTAGACGTATACACTAATGGTTGTCGGCTCAGTGGTCTAGAGCTGCGGACGAGTACGGCTGAAGAGTCCTACACTAAGACGAAACGGTTACTCAGTGCTTCTTGGTTTTCAATGGTTGTCTAAGATCAGTTCGCAATGTAAACCGTGAAAATTCAACAGTCTCTTTAAACCTCCTATACTAATTTCATATTCGTTTCATATTTATTAGGCATATGTACTTTTTATCACATTCAGTGAATCAGCTACAACGTAGAACCAGGCACATAAATGCGTCGGTACAAGTTGCCACACCTCATCAGCACGGCAAGATGATCACCAAATTCATAGTAGTGGTTACTTCAATGGTAGTAATATATATAAAATAAGGATTGAATATAAGAAAAAAGAATTAGTTCGTAGAATGAAAGGCATAAGGTAATTTTAATCTCACGGTTTAAGGGAAGATAAAGAGTGTATACACCTACGCCATTGTGACCGATTCTGAGCCATGTCAACCAAAGTCTCCTACCATTGGTTACCATAGTCACGCGGACCCCAACCAAGTAGCCTGCATCTGCTAACATGGCTCAGACCAGAAGTTAGTGACCTCAAGCACTGATGCCACGTTTTGGTTTGGCCGCCCCTAACTTTCTCCCAACCGTCTCCAACATTAGTTAGCATTGCGCTCTGTGTTAATCGGTGTTCAGACATACTTAACACGTGGCCCAACCATCTCAGTCGATGTTGATTCACAACCCTATCAACTAGTTTACCATCATTCACTAATATCCTGCGTCTAACCTCACTATTACTTATCCGGTGATCCCAGCAGATGTTGGCAATATTTGCAGAAAAATATGTGATCAAATACTGGTGACTTACGAGTATCTTCTACTCTTAATGGCCGCGTTTCGCAGCCGTAAAGGAGAACAGAACGAACTGCTGCGCAGTATACTCGTCCTTTTATTGATAGACGGATATCTCGCCTTCACCATAGATGACATATATTGGCAAGAGCCAAACGAGCTTTTGGAATCCGTGCTGAGATTTCGTTAGACACCTACCCATTAGGGCTGGTCAGACTTCCAAGATAAGTGAAGTTGTCGCTGAGTTCGACTACTTCACTCTTTATTCTTAGTTTAGGTGTTGACGCAGGTCAGTCAGTCCTGAATCAACAATTTGAATTTATAGGGGGAGAAACGGATCCCAAACATCACGACATTTTTGTTCAGTGCTACCAAAAAACTCTACATTTTATCAGCGTTTTTACCAAACAGGACTATGTCATCTGCATATTTTAACTTGTTAAGTGGACCTCCTGTAAGGAGATCGTTTCCTGAAAATTCAATCGACGAGAACGTTATTTACAGTAGTAAGTCTATCATAAAATTGAACAGAAATGGACATATTGGACAGCCTTGTGGGACACAACTTAATGTTGCAAAATCAGATGACAGTTCAACATGAGCTCTGACTAGACTAGTAGTGTTCGAAAAAGGAATCTTCACAAAGTTTATGTACTCCTGAGGTAATTCAATGACAGACACTGCCACGGAACCTCTCTATCTACAGAGTCAAATTCTTTTTTTAAGTTAAGGAAAGCCATCATTGTCGGATGCTGATAAACATGCTTCTGTTCTAAGGTCTGACGAATGGTGAATATGTGGTCGATGCAGCCATGACCAGGTCTGAAGTCAGCCTGATTTTCTCGTGTTTGCTGCTCACGAGTTTTTGTTAGGCGTCTGATAATCATTGAGGCTAGTATTTTAGACTCTGTATTAGTCAAAATAATCCCTCCGTGGTTATCACAGGATCATTTTGACCCTTTTGTGCATATTGGGACAATCAGTGACACATGGTTGCGTAACCATTCTTCCATTTCCTGAAGTAGATACCTGTCTCTACCCGGCACGGAATGAACTCCACTAATCACAGCTTTAATGGTCTAGTTTACATCAGCTCATTAATTCAACTATTAAAATTACTACAATTTCCACAAACCCCATTCTGATCATATTCTTATTTAATCATGACTTAGAACTCATACAGTCAAATACCTGAAATACTTGAGAACATAGCAGCATAGTTAGGAGATAACAGCATGTACGTAACTTAGTTATAAGTGATACAAAACCGGAGTAATAGGCGAATGATGGTGAATCTAGAACAATACGACTTATGACAACAATATATGGGTCAAATGAAAGTTCAGAAATGAGCAAATATAGGGACACAAAAATTTAAGGGTCTACTAAATGCGCAGTAAAAATATAACAATACTCCCATTAGTTAAACTTACATACTACTCGCGCTATTATATCAGGTAGTGATATGTTTAACTTTATATCACTTTCTGAAGGCTAAATAGCATTTATTTCTTAGTTTGCATGCATTTCTAAAAATCTGGAATGTATCAGGACTGTCATTTGTGAATACGATGATTTTTTGGTATAATAAGGATTCACTCGTGAATAAATTTATAAGTAGTATAGCAGTACAATACAGGAATCAATTAATTGTTAACTATTTTTGTTGTGACCCACAGTTTTCGATAGTTGATACTGTTATTCAGTCTTCCTGTGAATATGAACCCAACCGGCTACTCGAGTGAAGACGGCTGACAGTAAGAAAGGAAGTTTACTGACTAACCGAATAGGCTTGTACGTATATGCATACATACATATATCCTTCAGAAAATAAAGCCACCAGTGGTGTGTTTTATCATTCCTACGAAATGTAAACCACTTCTGGTCCAATCGCGTGCATTTATCATTTGGCTGATTTCTGATTGGACTAATGTATAAATTTTCCATCTTATTTCAATATAGAACTTCTTATGATGTTATTTATAGTGTTTTTCTGAAACATTGGTTTAGTGGTTAGAGAATTCACGTATCAGCCTCTGCGTGATGGATTCGAACCCAGCTGGCTACATCTACTTAATTTTTAGTGTCTGGGCAATACCATTAGCCTTTACTTGCTAATGTTATAACAGAACGAGTATTGGAGAGGTTCTTACTGTTTGGACTATCTTCCTCTATATTGTTGTTGATTTTTACATTGTGTAACTACTGAGTAACCGGACTATGTTTTTGTATTCCGTTTGTTGTAAGCCCGTCAAAGTAACGAACCAGCTCGATTTACACTTCGTGTATCTGGAAGCCCTGATGCTACTTCCCGTGACCTCGTCGGCGTAGGTATAGCATTGAGTCCTAGGGCAGAACTAGCTCTCTTAGACTGGATCTCAGTGGACAGTCGTTTGTGCGCTGTCCGACTAAACGGAACAATAAGGACCTGAAAAGATAGGGACACTCTTCGTTGCCTCTTCGTCGTCTCTGCCGATTCTCCCACTGACTGCAGCTCAGACGATGTAAAAGATGAGTTTTACAGAAAGCTTCCCGACCTTGTCCGAAAAGGTAGGCGCTCTGATGTAGTAATAGTGGTTGGTGACTTTAATGCTCAAGCAGGTAAACTAAGCGAAAAGAAAAGACACCTGGGTGGCTCTAATGGTGTTGTAGCTCAAAGAACAGATAATGGCGACCGTATGTTGCAACTATGCTCAGATAACCGCTTGTGTTTTGCAAACACTAACTTTAAGCATAAGCACAAACAAAAAATTCGTCCCAACGTTGGACCCAAATAGATCACATCGCTATCATCCACGGATGGAGGGGCTCGATAGAAGACTGTCGCTCATTCTGGAGCACATGCATAGACTCGGATCATGCTCTAGTGCGGGCGCGCATTTGTCTACGTCTTACTGGACGTAAGAAAGATGATGCAAGGAAACCTCTTAGGATCCTGCTTAATGATAACCAAGCTAAGAATACGTTTCAGGAACAACTAGAAAATGTTAGGCAGCCATGTAAGTGATGCCTACCCCGAGGCAGCGTGGAATGATATCCGGAAAGCTGTGGAAACAACAGTGATGTCTACTAGTACGGTAAACCGTAAGGTTAGGGAGAAACACTGGATCTTAGCAGCATCTACCACACTGATAGATGCTCGAAAACCCATCCCATCTGGCTTTGAACATGATGGAGAGCGGAGTCAGCCTAAGTTCAAGCTGACAAGAAGCCTACGCAATGATCGTGGACAGTGGTGGGTAGCGAAAGCAAGAGAGATGGAAAAGGCAGCGGCAATAGGTGACATCAGAAAACTGTTCAGACTTGTTAAGGAAACCGGTATTAGGAACCCGACTGTTAGCGAAACACTCAGAGAAAGATGGACATATTATACATTCTCAATCCAGGAGATTGGGTCGATGGTCAGAACACTTTAGTGATCAATTCAACTGGCCTTCAGCCACACTTCGGTTTCCTACGATCTCCAGTCAACCTGAATGGCAAGTTAATGTAGGTCCTCCAACTCTTTACGAAGTTGAAAAAGCTATAGGAAATCCGAAGCGTGGGAGAGCAGGAGACCCTGACAGGTTTACCCCTGAGAAACATTTCTCGTTTATCCTGAGACTACTGAGTAAGTAACGCAGTTGTTAGGAAACAGGTACTAGGTAAGGATGGCAAATCAATTGATGACGTAGTGAAACTTCATCAGTTGAGATGGCTGGGACACATGCTACGTATGCCCAACCACCGACTGCCTCGACGTGAGATGTTGGGTTGGAAGAAAGCTAAGGGCGGCCAGACCAAAACATGGCACAGATCCATGAAGTCACTGACAAGTGGACTGACCATGTCGGTAGGTGTAGACTACCTGGTTGGGATCCGCAAGACGATAGCAATCGTTGGCTAGATACCTTGAATGACATGGCTCAAAATCGTTTGCAATGGCGCAGGTGCATCCACTCTTTGTGTTCTCCCAAATTCTAATCTGGATTTTTCATGTCCTTTATTTTCTTTCCAAATTTATTTCACTGGATTATACTCCTTCAATAACATCTTCAAACCCTAATGTTCCCGATTACTGTTTATACTTTTACTACCTCTACCACTACGAAATTTGAATCTAAAATTGAATCTGTGTGCTAATGCGTCATGGAAACTTGAAACAATGTACGTGCGTACGTACGAAGTTCCACGCTGTTACTGACTGACTGAATTCTTGTAAGCCTCCGTTTGACCCATTAAATATTACTGTACGTCTTATTGTTCCTATATTATCGCTAATCAATTATTTACAATTTTCCCAGTTGACAGCCACTTTTGACATGTTTGTAATAACGATGATTTTCTATTTTATGTTGTTGATTTGATCCTGCTTGTCGGGCATATAAGCTAATGAAGGCTTGAGATAGCTGCTGGAGAGGCTTTTTTGAATATAGTATAGAGGTTTGGCTACGGCTTTCTTCTCAGACTTAAGGTTGAAAATTAAAGTCACTGCGTATAGGCCGACCAATAAGCTTACGATGGCTTAAGGTTGATTGTGTCGATCGGAATGTATAATTAGTCAAGATTAAGGGCGCTAGATTATAAACGGAGTAACAGAAGTGAATCAAAGAAAATGTAATCTTAATTCTGATTGAAGAACTTAGCAAGTGATATCAATCAATCGCTCAGACACAACACTTGGTAAGTTTATTTTGTCTTTACTTATCTCATAATAAAAAAATTCTTCTACATATTTTTACCTTCATGAATAAACAGGTTCAGTCATCCATTTCTTCAAATCTATGTGAAAAACGCTCATCTGATCTGTCACCAGGCGATTTACAAATACAATCACCTAACAGCTGTAAAGATTCGTGTATGGGTTTGTTTTTCTAAATGTTATAATTATAATAATTATTATTATTATCGTCACATCATCATCGACATAGTTTTGTTTAATTATCAGTAAATTGATGTACTGTGAAACATTTTCCGTCTTGATTATTGGTCTGCTTATGAAAAGAAATTGATCATTTATTTTCAATGAATTCAAGTGGTGTGTAGTTTTTTATATATTAGTTTCCATTATCTCAATAAATTAAATATCAGTTAACTTGACGTTCGGATTATTAGTTATTTTCATTGGCTAAGTTATGGTAAGAAAGGATAATCGACATTTTCTTTTACGCTAACATTGACTGTGATGTTCTTACGATATCCACTAATATGTTATAGGTTCAGTATATAATTGTACTTTTCGCTGGTAATGCTTTACTGTCATAAAGGGTTGTTAAAGTTAGATGGTGACTTTAGAAGATAATATACATGTGAATGAGCATCCGTTTAGCGTAATGTAAGCTACCAAGCTAGATTAACCGTACAGTTGATTATATTGTATGCACTATTAATCATATTGATGTAACACTGTTAATCACAGCGTTAATTTCAATCAGTCGGTAATATGTAGCCGTACATAGAACCCGGCACATATGTTCATCGGTTGAAGTTGCCATATCACTTCAACACAGTGAGCTATCAGTGTAATGTAGGTAGTAACAGTATTAGTGGTAGCAGGAAATATTAGTTATAGAAGATAGGGTTCAAGAAAGAGATACGAATTCATCAAATGAAAACCATTGTATGAATGAATACACTTGAACCATTGTGGATGATCCTGAGTTATCAGTCAAAGTTTCTAACTATTGGTCACCACTATAACTTCACTGACCTCAATCAGGTAGTCTGAAACTATCTACAGGGCTCAGTCCAAAAGTCGGTGCCTTCGTGGACTAATTCCACTTTTTGATTTAACCGCTTTAGCTTTCTTCCTACTTACCCCCTCTACAAAAACCGTCACGTGTCGAGGTGGAAATGGAATTAGTTCATGTCACAATAATTGATGATCAAAAATTAATAGAACAACGAATCAGTGAGTTAATCTCATACCAAATGTCAGTTTTCGTGGTTAGTTGTTGATACCATTGTACAGAATTAGAGTAGTTTAAACTATTTGGAGTTTCAACAATATGGTAATTCAATATGGCTTACATGCTGGCAAATACCCTGTTTATTCTTTAGCGTTACTTTGTTAGTAACCTAATGACAGTGTGCTAGCTCTAATCCGAATACATATGAGGTTGTGTAATTTCGATTAGGTAATGTATAAATCTTCCGTAAATGTGTAACATAAGTGGAGTGACTAACAACAAACATATAGGCTTCATGCTCAAGAGAAAACAGTAACAAACTGTACTCGATGAATTCTATCAACTAGACGCATGCATGTTAACATATATTCTTGGTTATCAGATTAATTATTTCGCATAAATTCCGATTGTGTTTCTGAAAAGTAAAATCTTCGAACATTTTCGTTCTGTTTTGTAATGGGGTTTATGACTTTAATTGTATATTTACTAAATAGAAAGTCTCATTAATGTAATACCCAAATATTATTTCAACAGTAAAGGGCACATATCACACTAATAAATCATCCTTTTAATGTGACTAAGTGATAACCAAAGTCAGATGATTTATCACAGGATATGAAAGCTGTCTTGCACTCACATCTCTAGATTACAATCAACTTTAAAAAAACGAATTCTTATGACTTTTGGGTGTTTTGTTGCTCACGGAGTTAAATACTAATGAAAATCAATTGAATACGCGTTGGGATACAGAAAACATACTTACTTACTTACTTACGCCTGTTACTCTTCGTGAAGGAGCATAGGCCGCTCACCAGCATTCTCCATCCAACCCTGTCCTGGGCAATCCTTTCTAGCTCCGTCCAGTTGTAATTCATCGTTTTCATATCTGCTTCTATTATCCGACGCAATGTGTTCTTTGGCCTTCCGCTTTTCCGCTTCCTTTCAGGATTCCAAGTTAGGGCTTGTCTCGTGATGGACTTTGACGATTTGCGTAATGTATGTCCTATCCATTTCCATCGTCTTTTCCTAATTTCCTCTTCAGCTGGAAGTTGGTTTGTTCTCTCCACAGAAGGCTATTGCTGATGGTATCCGGCAAATGGATATTGAGTATCTTGCGAAGACAGCTATTTATAAATACTTGTACCTTCTTGATGATGGTTGTTGTAGTTCTCCAAGTTTCAGCTCCATACAGTAGAACTGCCTTGACGTTGGTATTGAAGATTCTCACTTTGATATTGGTTGAAAGTTGTTTTGAATTCCATATGTTCTTTAATTGTAGGAATGCTGTCCTTGCTTTGCCAATCCTTGCCTTTACGTCTGCATCTGATTCTCCTTGTTCATCGATGATGGTTCCTAGGTATGTGAAGGACTCTACATTTTCCAGAGTTTCGCCATCAAGAGTGATTGGATTGTTGTTTTGCGCTTTGAATTTCAGGACCTTGGTTTTCCCCTTGTGTATGCTGAGGCCTACTGATACAGAGACTGCTGCTACCCTGGCTGTCTTCATCTGCATCTGTTCGTGTGTACGTGATAGGAGTGCTAGGTCATCTGCGAAGCCCAAATCGTCTAATTGATTTTGAGCTGTCCATTGAATTCCGTGTTTTCCTCCAGATGTCGAGGTCTTCATAATCCAGTCGACCACCAGAAGAAAGAGGAAGGGAGAGAGTAAACAGCCTTGTCTGACTCCGGTCCTTACTTGGAATGCATCTGTCAGCTGTCCTCCATGCACGACTTTGCATTGTAGTCCGTCGTATGAGTTCCGGATAATGTTGACAATCTTCTCAGGAACTCCGTAGTGTCGAAGAAGTTTCCATAATGTCCTCCTATCTACACTGTCAATCAATATTTAATTTCTGATTGTTTTCATCAACAAATTAGTTGATATGACTGTTTGTCTTCGCGCATATTAGTTAGCTTATTTGAATGAATTATTTTTAAAACACTCGGCGATTCCGCTTATGTCAGCTTCTCACGACCAACTATGATTGACTACATTTTCTAATTTATGCATTAATTATATTTTTATGGAGGACATTTTTTTAGAATTATTTATACTAAATCTTTTTACTCACAGTTACATCGTTTTTTAATACCTCTTTTTATGATTTCAGAATTATCTTTCATCTGTTTAGAATACTATGCTATTCAATGAAACGTTTAAAAAAATGTATTCAAAGATATATTATGTTTAAGCCTATTCTTCCGCGTTTGTAGGAGAGAAAACACCTAAGTTGATTTTAGAGAGGGGAGGTTAGGTAGTTTTAAAGAAACCCTAGACATGATAAATTTCTTTATTTACTCATCAAAATGTTTTCACATATTCCAATGTTGTATGACGTCAGTTATGATCTTATTTGAGTAGGATAATTAATCACGAGAAGTTAAATGATTTTTCCCAAGTTGTAGTCACCACCTACTGTTTGTTGATATGTATTGTCTAGTAGAGTAGTAGATCGGAAGCAGGCTAATGATAGACAATCTCAAGAAGTCACACCAATCCATGATTTCACTAAGCGTTGATATGAGTTTTGTTAGCAGGTGCAAAGCTCATGAATGTGATCCAAGAGATAATTAATAGTCTATGATTGAAATCATTTGGCAATATAGCTCGAAATTGGTGACAGTGGATCAGATGGAATTCATTCTCCATGTACTTTTAAGTTCTAATTTTTAGCGTTATTTCAGTTAAGTAGTTTAACTCATTTCTTCCTGAATTATTATATTTCATATGTTTATTGTTCTGCAGTGAATGAACACTCATGTAGAGGCAACTAACTTATTATTTAATACAAAATTACAGTCCTTTCATAAAATGTGAAAGCCACACATTAAATATTTCATTCGCAAATCCTCCATCATCTGTATTAAACTACATCGTTCCTTCATTTCTATTACAATTACTCTATGTTTACATTGCCATTCTCTTCGGTTTGATCTTCTCAACCTTCTGCTGCCAGGCATTCCACTCCTGATTGGTGGTACATACTACTTATGTCGGCAGACATAGGCAGCATATACCACAACTCTACTATATTGGTACTATTATTTCGTCTGATCACCTTTCACGGTTTTTTTTAACTTCCTGCCCCGTTGAATTTATGTAAATTGCGAAAACTTGAACGGTTGTTTTTATTATATATATACGGGGTTCCATGTTGTTCATAACTAATTAACTGATCAATTATCTCTAAGTCTTCAACAAATTTTAGTCATGTGTTGTTCTAGAATATCACAGTTAACTCTGTTTCCATCCTGTATTTATGACCTTGTGACTTGATTACAGGCTTTACTGTAAATTAACGATTTTATAAACGTCCATTTGTTTCTTAATTGTTTTCTTTTAGATTCATCTTCTATTGAAAAATCCCCAGTTAAAATTGAAGATTCATCATCTAATTCATCAGTCGTTTTTGAACAAAATGATAAAACGATCGATGCTGACTTATCAAATCTATCTGGCCGTGTTTTTTTAAGATCTTTATTTCGTTCTTTGGAAATTGGTTCGGGTTCAGATCAAGATGCTATATTCTCTATTCTCCTTTTATTCGCTATAAAATCAAATAAAGGTGAGCTGTTACGTCTTTTTTTTCTATCCCAGATGGTTTTTTTCATATTTCCAAATCTTAGCCTACAAAGCAATTGGTAGATCCTATCAGAATAAACTTCGAAATTGAATCTTCTTATAACTGTAACTTCATCAGTATAAAATTTATGGGTAAATCTGTAAGAAGCATATTCAATTATATTCAGTATTCACCCTCTGAGGTGTCAGGTTAAACTATCGCTTAGTTTGATACAGTATTGTAAGTAAGGTTGAAGTGAAATGTAAAAAATCTCTGATGTGATCATTGTCAAGCTAAATAATCGATTCATTGACCATTTAAATCAGCAGTTAGTAATCTATTACAATAGCATAGAAATATTTGTTCTTGGCTTCTCTATGTTGGTATTATTTTATTACTCACTACCTCTTCATGCTTATGGATTTCATGTTTTTTTATTCTTGTTCATTTTAATATATTTTTTATGATCCACTGTTGTAGCTTGTGACAAAATTAAACAAAGATACATTTCTATATAGGATTATTTCTTTCTTCTTTCCTCTTTATATTTTTAAATAAGAAGTAAAATGATCCCAATTTTATTCAACCATGAAAATTGGAATCCATACATTTGGTTATTGATGGGATTGTTGATCAACTGGTTAGGTTTTGAGTTGGTAATCGTTTGATGACAGACATTATCAGATCAAAGTTGGTTAATTTAATGTACAAATAAAAAGTACATAGAATTAGCCCATGAAGACACCGACTTTTGGACTGAGCCCTGTAGATAGTTTCAGACTACCTGATTGAGGTCAGTGAAGTTATAGTGGTGACCAGTAGTTAGAGACTTTGACTGACAACTCAGGATCATCCACAATGGTTCAAGTGTATTCATTCTTTATCTTCCCTTAGATTCTAAGTTTCTCGATTGTCTTACAATAGTTTTCATTTGATGAATTCATATCTTTTTCTTGAACATATGTTCATCACCACCTTATGTAACTTACTTTCATTATATGCTTTGCTATTTATTCGGTTGTTAGTAATATTTTATTATTGTGTTCATTAAGATTTGATTTTGTCTTACTGAGTCGTAAGTTCGAGCCCTTCTCTACTTGTTTTAATTAAGGTAGCTAGAGTGGATCATCAGTCGTTGCACAGAATGTTTTGTACATGAACCTGATTTTTTAAAATTAATTTACATCAATGGGTTTGTATTTTTGCTTCATGTTCATTACAGCATTTTACCTAAATTCTACTTTGTATGCATATATTAAATCGGAAATGTGACTGTATATTTCATTCAGTTAAAAAAAATGATTATATTGTTGAGTTAGTATACAGTGAATGTATTGTGTTTCTGTTTGCATTTGAATACGTCTTTGTATTGCATATGCTTAGCTTAAGTTACATAACAATGTTTAAACATTATTTTAAATTATCATAGAAAAAACACGTTTTCTTCGAAAGTTTTATTTCCTTTAAAAGTGTTTATTAAATTATTTCTGAGATACTTTAACTTGACAATTGAAGAATACTCTTTTGTTTTCGTGTCTGTTCAATGGGTTTTTTGTTCCTTATTGTTAATTGGCATACTAAGTCTCATTAAATCTATCCAAGTCATTTTATAAGCAGCTTTTTACATAACTTATATTTAAGTCATAGATACAATTTTACTTCCTTTATAATTAAAATAAAATGATTTATTGTATATTTTTGGTAAAAATAAGAGAATGAATGCGTTTACATTGGGTGGCAACTGGTCGTTTTTGTCACAGTTACTGAATATTCTTGCTACTATTTTCGTAACCTACTTTTTAAATATAGTATTGTATTAGTAGATCTTTCAGCAACGTAGTCATTGATGTGTTAGCTATCATATTAAAGTCAGTGACTTAGTTACTTCCCCTTCCTATGACATATGGGATTGATTGTTGAGTGGTTGTTTATTAAAGAAATATTGTTTATGTAATCTTACCACGAAGTTCAATGATAGCAAAGTTAGTGGGAAATGGTAATCATAATGTAGTCAGAGCAAACATCTCATCGGGATAGTTGGTTTTTCGGTTTAATTTAGAAATATTGCAATGCATACACGTGTTTCTACGTGAAAAGCTGCATGTTTGGGGATCTATAAGAGCAAAGTTCTTTTAGTGTTAGGTCGCTTTGGTTACTTTATTTTTAAGCGTGACGATATTTTTAGCCATGTCGATCATATTTTGTAAAGGTTAGCTAGCAAGATTAAATTAAAACATGGCGTCGGTCCAGACGTTCACTGACTATTAATAGGAGTTATGTTGGTAGGTGCACACGACTGTCATGTTGGAGTCCGTGCGATTGTCGTAGCCATTCGTATGAAACATCAGATGATATGATTCGGAATCTCTAGATTTATTTTTCGTGTTCCATTAGATCTTGACTGACTGAATCTCTAAATTATTTTTTACATTTTATCCCGCAAAATATGTTTCGAATCATATTCGTCATACATATTTTTTTCTACTGCTACTACTACTACTAGTATTAATACTGTTTTCATCCTAGTAATTTCATTTTGTTGAGCTGCGTGCTCTAACAACTTGGATCGCTATACATACATACAAAGTTATCTTTTTTATTGCATATGTATGGAACTACATTAAAGTTTATGTGTATGTGTACTTGTTTCTCTTTTGCTCACTTTTTCATTCTGCAATGTATTTCTTCGTATTTAAAAACTCTCCTAGGTGTTGATTTGGCTACTTTGAAACTTGCCCAATTAAACGGTCCCGATATAGTAAGAGTTTATAAAAGTATACGTTACTAATTTTGATTATTTTATAAATCTCTTTCACATGGAATTTGATATTACCTAAGATATATTGGAATTTTCTTTATACCCCGTAAAATATCTAAAATAAACAATGTTAGCAACGAGTATAATAACATTAAAATCGATTCATTCAACTTGTGACTTCAAAAGTTACAACTTTTTCCACATATATATGAAATATGTAGATTTTTATAACTGGAGAATTAAGGAATCCTATATAAACAATTTGTTCCTGTTGTTTTATTGGTGATTAGAGTTCGTCGATCACAAAGTCTGACCTCAATGTTGTATGGCCATCGATGCCTCTAGTATATTGTATTTAGTGAACGTCACATATCACCATTATTATCCTTAGTTTAAAGCTGGGAACAAATATAAACATTTCTCAAAACTCCTACATTTCCTCAAACAGAAATGTAATCATCCATGTAATCTTCCCATATCATCATGGACTATTGAAAAGCAAGGATTGAAGTGAATTTCCGCTATTTATGGGTTTAGAATACACTGAATCAGTTGTGTCTCTTGTAAATCAACAGTTATTCAGTTGGGTGTTATTTAGAACACGTGTTTTTTTAGGACAGCAACTTAGTTCATTAGTAACTTCGACCATTTGGCATAGATGTGAATCGGTCCAAGTTGTTACACCTTATAACAGTGTGTCTAGGCATGAAGTTAACAAAAAAAGGATACATGTAATCGGCAATAATATGGAGAGCCAAATATGTAGTTTGAAAAGAATTCAAAATCGGGGAATGGAAAGTATAAAATAATGCTAAGACTTGATATATAAAGGGAGGTGCATAATGAATAGTTTTGCTCTGATCCAACTGGTTTCAAACTATGTAATTCAAGATCTTCAACAAACCATTACCTTTATCTATTGTACTCTAAACAAGAAGTCTACCGCCTGACACAGCTCAGTTCAACAACCAATAGCTTCATCTAGTCACCTTTAACGTTTTTTTCAACTTCTTACGCTAACCAGTGTAGCACATTCGAGTGGATAATGGCTGGATCTGCGCATCTCAGTCGATAATTGTTCATAACCTCATCAACTGATTTTCCATCTCTATCTGATAAGCCCAGAACTAACTATTCAATTGTTTCACCAAACGTGAAATTATTCTTCATCTTATTCATTACTGAATGAATTTACACTGCAAACATACATTGATTGATAAGAAATATCGGCTATAATTCATTTATTTTATTTAGAAATCACTTCTTATTTTAGTGTATTTTTGGTTGTCTATATTTTCTACCCTCTTGTCTTTCTGTCCTGTATATTAGAAAAATGAACCATCGTATAATTATACACTTGTCACAAAGCTTATTGAATTAATTGGTGACGCATGTAAAGCTGGTGAGTAAATAGTTACTGTTTTGATATTTCATTGAATTTTGTGTAAAAATGTGTGTTTATTTGCATTGTAATCATGGTAGTATATTTTCTTCGTGTTCACTGATGATCATGTGTGAAATGATTATTCATTTTAGTAATGAGTAAACTGCATCATTTATGCATTGTATAAATTTTAAGCATAGTTACAGTTGATTGTTTAAATAGAATGGCAACATTTGAACTAGTAAATGACAACAATGTCTGCTGAAATTCTTAGAAATAACAATGATAGGCAGAGAGAAATGTCAGGACCTTCACGCAAGTGTTTTAGTTCAGGTTGTCACATTTAACGACATAATAATAATTATAAGGATAAGGGAATATATAATTCATCTGAACCTGTCAGACTATCTACTGTCTGACTAAGCAGACAACCAATCATTATCATTCTCGCCCACACATCAAATACCATTAATTCAATGATATTCCATGCACTATTGGTCCATAAGGCTTTAAATCATACTGTAGAGACTTTAATGTGCTAGTGACTGTTAAATTAAATAAATTAGCCAAGCCAGGAGACGATGTTTAGGCAACCAACTTATACTATTGGGGTTATTTTTTTCAGTTTTATCAACAAAAGTCTCACCATACGCTCCCCAGTTATATAAATCCATTAGAATGGATTGGGATGTAGTGTTTAAATGCGTACTTTTCTCGTATTATTTTTTATGTACTTAAATGGATGCACGATGTTCAAATGTTCAAGCCAATAGTAACATGTATTTGTGTTATAATACTAACTGGTTCTCTCTCGAAAATGCTTTATAACACTGTAACAACAAATAATGCCTTAAAATATACATTTCGGTTGATCATATTTATCACTTGCGGCCTATGCTCCACTATTTATTTATTTATTTCAACACATAGATATTTGTAAAAGGAGGTACCGAATACATATGCGCCACACAAATCTCATTCGATATGTGTGAGTGCTGTGATACTGCCCGGGTGCTCAAACCGAAACAGGTGGTTTCCTTAGGGGGCCACACCCGGAGCCTTCGACCTGAAGGTCTGATCCACAAGGCAGTGGAGCATCGTAAGGAGATACAGTCCCATGGAAGCCGGTGACCAACAATTGGTTCATACGCCATTTGTTCCCGCAGGATACTGGAGCCCATGTGCACCATTGATTTGGAATCCGGTTAAAGCGCCGGACATTTGCTTTTCGTCCTCTCATTTTCGTAAGCAACACCCCCGCCACGAGAAGGCAGTGAGCAGGACTTCCCTTGCAGAGGCTATATACGCGTGACCATGTGAGAGCATTTCGAGAGGGGGAGCGGACTCTCCTCACTCTCGGCCGTACCAGGGCATTTGGGGGCTATGCTCCACTAGGTGTAACAGGAATAAGTATTTGGCACTTCATAAGAAACTTGTTAATTTTAATGAATGAAGCTAATTGAAGGTATACAGTCAAACATCGATGTCATCCTACTGTTCACTTGTGTAAGTCGTACATGCTTCCATCTCACCTAACCAGATAAGTGATATCCCCAGGCCAGTATTATTTCTGGTTTTTTTTAAAAATAAACGATCAATTGTGTTTATATAGAACAGCATGTTAAAATCTTGATATTAATACGGTTAGATTTTCTTTAAGTTAACCTTTCCTATGCATTCTATTCTTCTGTATTTTATTTTTCAAATTACAGAAAGTCGTATTCGTTTAATCACTGTACGAATGGCTATTCGTTTGCTAACAGACTTAGTATATAGCGTCAATTGTGGTTGTCAATTATCCGATCAACATTTCGCTGAAATTATTAATGCTCGCGAAGAAGCGATGCTTGTATTAAGGAGTTATTTTGAGGTATTCTTGCTATATGTATATAAATTAATATTTCGTAGTATATGTTTGCTATGAATATTTTTTTAATACTAAAAATGAAGTTGAAATAAAATTTGATAGGACGTATTCATATTCACTATAGTGAAATAGTGACCTAGTAGTTGAAGTACTTGACTTTCAACTACCTGTTTGCATGTTTTAATTTCGCTTCATCTCTACTTCAGTTTGTAAGGTCATAGATAGTATCACCGAGCCATCATTGCACATAAAATCCATACCTTGAAACTGACTACGTAAAGCTGGTACATTGATAACCCTAAGATCGGATTCATTTTTTTTCGGCTTCATATTGCATAGTGAGCTATATTGTTTCTTGTGAGAGTGTTCAGTTTTCAGTTCAGTTCAGGTGTATTCAGTCAGTTAAATACAAGAAACATGCATTTTATATTTCAATGCTAATTATCACTGAATGTATTTTACAGTATGAACAACGTAGATCAGACGTTTTTTCTGGAAATCAATCGTACTATCGTTCCAAGCAGTAGCTAACGTTGTTTTGTAAATCTCCACATTTGTTTCTATAGTACGATGGCCAAATTTACCACTGAATTTGTATTCAACATTAAAACCAAATGACTAACGTATCAGCTTAAACATTTGATTACTTTCAATTCATTGTTGATTATCTAATCGTGTACATTTATCATTTACCAAGTTCAAATGGTAATATTGATAACTTATACATTTACTCGTATGTGGTCATTTTGTTCATTAGAAAGACAAGAGTATTTGAACGAAGTCATTATTGGTCTTAGTGGGTTGACCCCAAAAATATTCGTTTCTCAATATATGTTTTCTAAATCTGTACCTTGCTTCATAGAGTTCTGTTGTATTTCGAAAGATGGCATATGATTGATTTTTTAAAATGGTAGTTTTGAGGTTAGCGTATTGTTCATTGTTTTACGTAGTTTGTATAATTCATAGAAATCTGGGAGGCTTCATCAGTCATACTGTCCAGTTCTATCTGTATTGTAGCTTCATTAATCGGTGTGTTTGATTGTTAGATATTTCGAATATTGGTTATTCAAAGGTTTGAGAAAATGAAATGATGTTTACGAATATTTTGGATAAAATTCTACTGTTCATCACATACCCTGTTATGTTCAGCGTATCGTTTAAAGTTTTCTTGATAATCGGACCATGAAATGTCTAATAAACTAGAATCTACTACTGTTGGCAAATTCGCAAGAGTATGTTATTTCGAGTCTGAAAGATTATTTCATTTATCAACAGAATAAGATATACTGATTATGATCGTTTCAAGAATGAATTAACTAAATACAAAAATGGTATGTACTCTAGACCAGGAGTTCTGTGGTGCCGGTCTCGAGACAGTGGCATTAAAAGGACTGTGTGGTGAAACCAGTGGACAAAACGTCTACAAACTAGTATATTTGGTCACAAGCTTCAAGAGTAATATCTGTTGCCCCAACCTGACCGTGTTTTTTCTGATAAGGCTAGTGTCGTTTTTGAGAGGTGGAAGTATTCAGTATTGTTTCGTGATTTCGATCTAGGAATTTACAAGAGGTTGTCGCTCCAAATATATCGTCAGTTACCACAGAAACGGATAGCTAATTTAACTGTATAAGTTATTAAAAATAAACATGAATTTTTGCCAGTTAAACCTGGATTGATATTTTGAACTGATATCTGAGGACATCATTTTAATATTTATCAGTAGACGAATATTGTACCACTAATGCAGAGACGCCGACCATTGTTTATTAGATGCCAAAAATCTTTGTAGACACGTGGTAGTATTTGGTTTCTATTCAATTTCTTTAATTATCTAGATATCCAGATGTTGCAACCTAGAAAACGTTATGTAGTTCACTGATTTAAAGTAAAATTTACGTAAAACTTACATGATATACAGACTAAATCATACCTTAATATTAACGTGGTATTCTCAAAAATCTAAATGATTGTTCTGTTGTAGCAAACTACATACTATATAAACAGCTAACATTCCCACTGGATAGTTTGATTTCATAGAAAATCTCCTGGTTGTAATTTTGATACGATATTCCTAATGAGTATATTTTATTTGTATTAAACATGGAATGAGAAAGCAGATAACTCACTTTGATATCCTCCCTTATGATCAATTATTAATCACGTTAGGTATTTAACATTTTCATACTAACTTTTTTCTTCCATACAAATGTGTGAATTTTCAACGGAAAAAATTAACGTTTTTCTCTCACTTACATTAATACGCTCAGGTTCCATGTAGAGGTGTTAGAGATTAGTCATTGTTATGAAGTCGTAGACTAGAATAAAACAGTTTTTCAGTACCACACTGAATCTCAACCATCTCACTAATGTCATTTCGTGATTAAACACCTAAATCATGTTTTAAAGAGGTATCACTTTGTCTGTTGACGTTTGTCAAGTTCGATTTTCTGAATCTATCATTTCATATATATATATATATATATATATATATATATATATATATACATATACATGTATTCCATAACTAAACATTCAAAATTGATTCATATCTCAGGTTGACTGGGTTTGAAAATATCAATCTTTCTGATAGACAGACCTAACAATTCATAATCTGTTTTGGTTATATGAAAATGTTAGACCAAGCAAGGTAATTTGTAATGATAATAATAAATTTATTCAATACTATGTATTTAGTACGATTTAGAATTCTCAGCATTAGTCAATGGTCACAATGGAATAGATTGCATAACTATATATTATAGGTAAAAGTTACGAATTGGTGATAATAAGACCGATAAGAATAATAAAATAACAAAGGTTCTATTCATTAGTTCAACACATGAAATCAAACTTGGGTAAATAAACTTCAAAATAATAATCACAAAACACTACTAAAATTACTTAATAAGAATTGTATGAGTAATTGGATAGTAAAGTATATAAGTGAAAGGAGGTGAAAAATGACAAACACATACAGGATGTGAAAAAAATTCGTTTATGAGGTCATCATACTCAGCTAAAGATGGGACAGGTGTATCACTAATTTCTTCTGAACACATAAACTAGGGTTATAGGTTCAGATCCCTATTGCTTCTGGTATATATGGAAGACGGGATCAAATCTCATTGGTAAACGACGATGGTATACGATAGATCACATGAAATGGTTTAGTTTTATCTACCTTATGACCACTGTCAACCAGTTGTGGCATGGTAGAGTTGCGTATTATCTTCATCTGGTCCTTTCAAAGTCAAGATGGAAGATGTTCACTCGTTCGTTCGTTAAGTTGCCTAGTAGTCTGTCCAATATAGCCATCTCTTCGGGAGCAGCTGAATTTATAGATGGACATCGGAGAGGAGAATTTATACTTTGTTTGAGTAGATATCACTGGTTTAATTGGTTGCGTAAAATGTTCATCTATCATCACTAATGCTTTATGCAGTATATCGCAAGGCATAATCCAGTTAAATTTTAACTTGAGGAAAGGGGGTTTCTTACTCTCGGTTCATATCTCCAACTTGTTTCTCTTTCTATATATGCACTTCTTAAAAAATTTCTGATACTCTATGTCCGGCAGCTTATTAATATTTCCCAACTCTTATGGTATCATCTAAGATCTTTTTTGCTCAGCTTGTGAGACATCTAACTAGATTTCTTTTGTATAGGATGTGTGTGTATTGACACGGGAAATGTTTTTCTTTACTAATATTCATTCCTTTCACGTCCGAAGTGAAGTCAAGAATGTCATTACCACTTCTTTTTACGACTGATTTGTTCAGAGGCTCTAGGATTCAAACTAACCAGTTAGCGATTTTCGATATAGAGAATTGTATGTATTTAAAAATGAAAAAAGACCCAACTTTTAAAATTTAAGTAGACCATTGAGTCGTGGTATGTTTAATCCAGTTGGTTAAGTGAATCATACATCTCAGATGAAATTAACCTCATTCGTTTTAAGTTTTCTGAGAGAACTAGCCATCTGTTAGCCTACTTTTCATTGATGTTTTTAATATCAATAAGTTCTTGAAGTTTAGTAAGATCATTAAGCATCAAATCCATTTTATCAATGTTTTCCGTTTTGTTCATTGAAACTGCAACTCTCTTATGTGACTTAGTTATGGCCAAGGTATAATCTTTGCTTAGCTGTGTTCAAGCGCCATCATGCTGCTTGTTTAGCATACGTGTTGTTGGAAACTATCGACTAACGTGGTATTAAGCCTGACAACCTCGTCTAGTGAGAAGCAAAAAGACTCGAATTGAACCAAATCTAACTCAACACTGTTTCGAGTCTAAAGAAAATTACCTTCTCGGTTTTTGATTCTCCAGAGTTCCTACTAATTTTTCCATTGTTTTCTCAGGTCTGTTTTTGGATACCATATCAACATAATCCATAAAAAGTGGTCTAATTTCCAATGATTTGTTTTTAACAGCAAACTTCCTCTCTAGGAGATTCCTTTCTAAGTCACCTATATTAATTTTTAAAAGGTTTGTTTAATTAAACACCTGTCTTCTAAGTGTTTTACATTAGAGTGGATTTTACGGCATAAATATTTCTAGTAATTTTTAGGTTATCTACTAGTCTGTATACAATCATTAGTAAATTCTCGGGTTGCTTTCGCTTCTGTGAAACCTGGATTGGAATTCGGGAACTCATTGAGTCCCTTGAACGTAGTAGAATTCCAATGTGATTTTTGAAATAAAGAAGATTCACATTGTGGATCAATTAGATCATCATCAGGCTTTACTGTATATTGAATCACCTGACACATTGTCAGCAAATGCAGCTATACCATCGGATTTGTTATAGTCATAATGTGGTACTGAGATTAAGGTGCTTTATCCACGTGAATTTTATGAGTGGGATGTGTAGCTGATAATGGAATTATTTACTAGAGTATATAAGTACTCTGAACGATCGATATCATTAAGCTGTGTAAATAAGTACTCATACGAAAACTGTTTAATTTGAAACATAAATAGCTTTCAGATAAGCTTACAAACAATCATTCAAATTCTCTGTGTGCAGCGTAGTATGTTTTCAACTTTTTGGCAAGCTCACTTGCGTAAATATCAATGTTCCGATTGGATGTCCAAGGTCAAACAATTGCTCAAGATCACTGCTTTTCCATAGTCTTCACCTCGTTTTTCCCATTCAGTTAATTTATCAATTAATATGATTTCATAATGAAAGAAATTCGCTACGAAATTTTTTTATTGTGAACGTCTATCATATAATTCTTATTATTAGTTAATTATGTTGGTATTATACATTGGGAAAAATAACTTTTTAACTTTTTTGTTTTCTGATATTTGGTTCCGTCTACCAAAAATAGATTAGTGCAATATTTCTAGACCTGTTTGAAAATGAATTACGCCGTATTCAATCAGCACTTCCTCTGCTATCTACATTAGCTACAGATGCTCGTCTGCTAATACAACCATATTCATCATTCTTGGAGCCATCAGATGAGATAACAAAACATAATACTAATGCTACTACTAGTAGTAATAAGATGCAAATGTTGACATGTAATGATATGGATTTAATCTATCGATTACCGAATAATGAACGTGAGCATATTCAACGTGCAATCGGGATATATCTTATTGTACATATTTGGTTAGAAAGAATGCTGACTTTAAAAATGAATGTTACCTCATGTCAAGATGTTATTGTCGATGCTGATAACATTTGTTTATCAGTTCAGAATTCGGAGATATTTCCAAATGATTTGTTTTCCAACCTTGTTGGTATACCTGGATTAGGAGGATTTTGTAGTATACCAGATCCTAAAACAACTACACCTTCATTAAAGACAGGAGATAGACTAGACCTATGTGAGTTCAGTTCTTAGATTAATCATTGTAGATTTTTTTTACATTTTCTAGCCTAGTCTTGTAATGTACAGAGTAAAAACAATGTAAGTGTATGTATGTACATGTATAGTTTAGTTCTAGTGAGTTGTGTGGCCTATGTAGTTAAAATGTTATTAGTAAAGTAGTAGTTATCCCCTGCTTCAGTCTGGGCACCCGGGCAGTATCACAGCCCACAAAAAATAAAATAAAATAACAATTACTACTGGAACTATTATTCTTGCTTCAATTAAAATTCAGACGAATCACATTCATTTATTAACATTCATCTTCATTTTTTTATATACTACGTCACTCATCTACTCCCTTCCATTCTCACTTTGTGTATTCTTATTTTTCAACTTATACAGCAACTCGCCTATGGTGGAAACCCTATCCTATCTAAACGATCTCGAGTCAACGACTGGTTGAAATTTAAACGCTACCACCGAATACGAATACTGAAACCACGTATACGATTCAAACTGGCTTCCTTCAACGTTCGCACACTAATGCAGATCGGACAACATATAGGGTTGGCTATGTCTTCAGAAAGTCTCCACCATCTCAAAGTCTCAATGTCGATATCTGTTGTCTATCCGAGATCTTTATTCAAGACTCTAGTGAAATACTATGGATTCGCTCTCCATCTGTCGTTTCAAAAAGCTTGTTTCACATGCTTTTATCCAGGGACTCAGTGGCGTCTTCATCTTGTTTAGCTAGCGTTGGTGTCACACTAAGAGCTAGTGCTGAGGCGGCACTAATCGATTGGATCCCCGTTAATAGTCGGTTACGTGCTGTTGGATTAGAGAGTTCCGTCAAAGTGGGGAGAAATCGGCGTGAGAAACGATGTCTTTTTGTCGTCTTCGTCTACGCTCCAATAAATTGCAGCCAGGATGCTATGAAGGATGAGTTCTACCACTAGTTAACAGTTCTTCCAAAGAAAGTGCGTTCGACAGATATCGTAGTACTAGCCTGGAACTTGAGTGGTCATGTCGGGCGTCTAGGTACAGAAGAAAATCGCTTAGATGGCCAATGGGGACTTGTTGGTTGCAGGTCAGATAACGGGGACCGTTTACTGCAGCTGTGCACAGACCACAACCTGTTCCTGGTTAGCACTAACTACCTTCACAGCCACTACCGATATGCTACCTGACGTGCTCCTTCCGCATCTCAAGCCTGGACTCAGACTGATCACATCGCTATCAGCTACCAATGGCGTAGTTGTGTACAAGACTGCTGCTGCTTTTGGAGTACCTATCTGAACTCTGATCATGCCCTTGTCTGCACTAATTTTATCTTTTCAGTGGTCAACAAATTTGTCGTCCTAAACGGATCGATGTCAGTAACTTGGTTGTAGCTTCTGCTGCAACTAAATATCAAACCAAGCTAGGTTCAGGGCTAGTTACCATCCCACCGAGAAGTGTAGATGAGCATTGGTTGCGATTGCATGACGCCATGAAAGTGATGAGTAACGTCGCTTGCGACCTCTCGAAACGTCCAGCCTATAAACACCGGGTTTCTTGAGGCTCCTTACAACTCATTGAAGCCCGTTGATCTGCTCTGAGTGACCGCGAGTTTGACTATAAATGTTGCGTTATGAAATTGGGCAAAGCTTGCGTAGGTACCGAGAAGCCTGGTGGTCGGAGCGTGCTAATGAGTTGGAAGTAGCAGCTGCATCTCATAACCGCCGGAATATCTTTCAACTCATCTGAGTCACTGGCAGCAAGTGGTCTGGTGTGAGTTAAACAATCTGTGAAGATGACGGGATACTAATCATTAACATCTATCGACGCCTTGGACGATTAAGAGAATTTTTTGAGGAGCAGTCCCCCCTATGATATCGATCAGACTGTCCTGGTCTCCATGGCCTATGACGACTGATCCACCTAACGAGGCTGAAGTCCGCAAGGAACTCCAACTCCTGGAGCGCTGTAAATCTTTTACGTCTGACTTGCTATATAAAGAGATTGCATGCTATTGGGATTACTCGTCATTTACACTCACATCGTCGATTCTTGCATATTGCCTATGATCTTACTGTTCTCCATTATTCTTTCCCGGGCTTTTGAGAAAAGACTTTGTTGTATTGCGGAGAGTGCTGAAGGCAGTTAGCAAGATGTGTGGTGAATCTTCTGAGGATAATTAATATGGTTATGGATAGACATCTAAAGTCATTCAAACTCCTGGCAGGTGTTAGTTTACCAGACACTAAACCACCCCCTTCACTCTTATCTTTCTCCTTGTATATATTCTGGTAGAACGAGACGTAAACATTGAAATCCATGCACACAAGCAAAAGTATAAAAGTTCTATAATACCCTACCTAGCAAATATATTCTAAGAGGAACAGTTGTTAGAGATAACCTAGTCAATAACCTGCATTCTTAACATGTCTGTAATTTGAAAAGTTGTACAGTTTTTCGGTGTCTTTTTTGCCTTTGTTTCTATTTTTCGCGTAAGAAACTTGTTGAAATACCCTGTGCTGAGAATTCTATATTGTGCCAAAATATAATATTGAATAAAGCCATTAATAATAATAATGAGTGAGTGATCTTTATCAAGAACATCTGTTTCCTGATTTTGAAGTCGAATTCTATAAGTGTAGGTAAGACATATGTTGATCATTTTGTTCTATTCTGAGTGGCCTATCTTCTGACCTTTCGATGGATGTTTGATCGAATTATTGCCTATTCAGTAAATAGATATTATGTAACGAATGCTTCAAACCTTAAGCTTAACATGAGCAAGATATTTTTGATTTTGTTTAGGTGAATAAAATGTACTATGGTAAGAGGTACTTTATAGTTGTTGGCGGGATTAATTTGCCTTAATTTTATCAACTGCCTAGGCTATACTGTAGATACTAAGGGTTTTAGATCTGATAATAGCAACCTGGCTCCGTTGATTCAAGCACCATCACCTAAGAATATCTCAGTACACATATTATAGTCTGTTACTTTTCAGTTTTGTTCCAGATTTATTCCTAACTTTACAAAATTCTTATCTTCCCTTTCCGACCTGGTGTCTGGTAAAGAATCTGTATGGGAACAACGAAAAACACTTTACAGTTTTTAACTGGTAAGGCTTTCCTGAAACCGTTTACACCGACTGAACAATCTATCCTTATTATAGATGCATCTCCATTGGGGTTAGGTGCGGTCCTAGAGCGGAATAGGAAACCTTTGAATTTTATTTTGAAATGATTAAGCAAGAGTGAACAATGATATTCTCAGATACAAAAGGAGGCTTTAGTTATGGTATGAGCAGTAAAAAGACTGCATCAATATTTGTTTGATGTGAAACTCCATATTGTAAATAATCATCAGGCGTTAAAGTTTATTTACCATCCAGCTAATTTACTTCACTGACTATCCGTTGCCACGGTCCAGAGATGGAATGTAGAGTTGAGTGCTCATTATTTCACTATTGAGCACTGAGTGGCCAAAAGCACACCCCATGCAGATTTCCTACCACGCTATTCACATTTCGAAAAACCACCGATCGGAAGTGTATTTTTTTGAATAGATAAATATCGGTACAAAGGGGCACCTGATCCATATGTGCCACACAAGTCACTTGATTTGTGTATGGGCTGTGATAATGCCCGGGTGCCCAGACCGAAGCAGGTGGTTTTCTTAGGGGGCTGCGCCCGGAGTCTTCGACCTAAAGGTCTGGCCCACAAGTCAGTGGAACAACGTCAGGAGATACGGTCGCATGGTAAGCGGTGACCAATAATTGGTTCATACGCCATTTGTTCCCTCAGAATACTGGGGACCATGTGCACCATTGGTTTGGAATCAGGGTTTTCTAACTCTCCTAGGTGGATCCTCTATATCCACTAACTCTGTTAAGGCACCGGACACTCGTTTTTGTCCCCTCAATTTCGTAAACAACATCCCTGCCACGAGAAGGCAGTGAGTAGGACTTCCCTGGCAGTATGCACGTGGCCATGTGAGCGCATTTTAAGAGAGAGAGAGCTGACTCTCCCCACCCTCGGCCGTAACAGGGCATTCGGGGGCCGGTGTCGCTGCCACGAAAGTGGTTGAATGTTGGTCCAACCATTACCTGTTGATATTGCAGAACTTGTGAACGATACTCGCAAGTATTTAGGAATTATCATAATTACAGTGAGAAGCGGTTGAAATGTTCGGTGCAACTGTAGGTTCCCTGAGTTCTACAAAAGGAGAGAAGACATATTACTACATACTAGTGGTTTTTCGTGTTTTAATGATAGAGTAACCACTCCCCTACATTTAGATCTGGAGTATTAGACGACCTTCATTCCGCCCATCTGGGAGCAGAGAAAATGAAATAACTTACTCGTCAGAATTGTTGGTGGTCTGAGATTAATGCTGACATAAGTCGAAAATCGAAGAACTGTCCTTCCTGTTTACATAAGCTATGGTACAATAAACCTATTTTGAATCATTGGCCTGAATATTATGGATCGTGGAAACGTATTCATGCGGATTATTGTGGCCCGTCCTTAAACTCCTACTATGCTTTAGTTATTATTGATTCATGTTTTAGATGGCCAGAAGTGGTACCCACACACAGTCCTAGGGAACGGTTGACTCAAAGAGTGATGAGGAATGTATTTAATTGTGAAGGAATACCCAATATATTAGTGAAGGATAACAGGACCGATTTCACAGAGTTTAACAACTGGCTTACTGATATTGGATGCCGTCGTCTATTTACAGCTCAACGACATCGTCAGTCTAACAGTTTAGCAGAAAATTTCGTTCGAACTTTAAAGAGTGCTATCACATCAGTAAATCCAAATAATATTGGAGAGCCATAAAAATGCATCGATGATTTCATGTTCAACATCGCAATGCAGAGCATTCAAGAACTCATGTCAGTCCGGCTAAACTCTTTAAATCTCGCATACTTCGAACTGATCTAGGGAACAAAATATAACCAGAAGTGCAATTTTACCAAGGAAATGAATACCAACCATCTACAGAGATTGTAAATCAGAGAGTAGAAAGTCGGACAGTGAAGATTCTTGGTTTAAATGACTATTCAGTTCACAGCAGACATATAGACCAAGTGAAGGTTTATCAAGTAGGTGATTCCAATTTTAATTCTGGCTAATCCTGATTCTGAAAATAAAAGTCAGAATGCTAGACAATCGAGATCTAACAGAATTGCGAACAAACCCATACTACATCATAGACACATAAGCAGACAATCATGTAGTGGACGCAGTGAATAACCAATACATTTACTGCACAGTTAAATTTTTGTTGTGTTTTAACCGACCATAATAATACAATACAATCTCATACTAGGTACTTCAAATTTGAGTTCTTGGTTATGTCTTGTCGAGGTTCTAGACTCAATCGGATTAGTGCTATTGCATTATATTCTTTCAAACCCACCAAGTTACATTAACTATGCAAGTCTGAAGATGGATATACAGGTTTGCTGGGTTATGATTCTACACGACGTAAAGAGGATAATTTACTGTATAAAACAACTGGAACTTATAAAAAACCGGTATTTAGATAAGTTCATTGAATAAATAAAAACTAGATTAGGAACGTTTACTGATTAATCATTAGATTTATGGATGAAGATTGAATTTAAGTTCTTCAATAAAGATATTGTATAGATAAGACCTTAAAATAGAGGTTTAATTCGTTCGTAAACGGCGTTTGAAGAGATCAATTAGATTTGAAGATCTATTCTTCTGTATCATGAACTGAAAACAACTGAGAAGTTAGTAGAAACCAAGAAGTATTGTCTCTAGCGTTCATTATCGTTCACCAACTTTTTTAGTCTTCTGATATCTCTTCATTGTTTGACGGGTCGTGCCAACAATTAGGCTTTGGTAAACAGCAGTCATTTAGCCACGTTCTCCTGTCATAATAAGAGTCTATGACTATTTAGTGATGACAATAGATGGGTCAAAGTTGTAGTGTTTCTGACCACCACACTGTGTAACTAAGTTTCAATATTAAGGCTATATTTATTTTTGACAATTATCTAATTTCTTTAGGTTTCAATTTATATAAATAAATATAGTGTATATTGTCTTAATATTTGATAAAATACGTTAAGGAAATATAACTATGTGGTTGCTTTCATTGAAGCGCTTTAGAGAGCTGAAGGTTTTCTAGAGGTCCAGTCATCAATCAACCACTAGCATATGTCATCAAGCAACAAAGTGTACATCATAGTACTGCAATTTAGGGGTCACATTTTCATCTTTGGTGTTTTGTAAGAAAGTTTTACTGAAGAAAGTAGAGTAGGCTGGTATTTGGATAACATTGAATGTGGACAGAAGTTTTATGATGCTCTCTTATTCTCAAGAAGGATATATATACACAACAGTGAAAATTAAATACTTAACGTTTATAGTTGTATGTTACTGGTCTAAACAGCTTCAAAAATACGGAAAGTGCTATCAATGTTTTATTCCTAGCTGGGCATTGTAAAAATAAGCTATCAAGAGTTTCATACCGAGCTTATAAAACGTAAGCATATTTTTCTGATCTCTCCCTGGCGAAATATAGTACTAAGACTGGTACGCTGAAACAGTTTGTAAGATCATATCAGGAAGCTAGTCACTGGTGGTTAAAGTACAAACAGGTTGAAACTTTCAAGACATATTGGCGACTTAAACAAGGATAGGTTGACGAAGGTGGTAGCATAAACTTATATCAACTTAAGTTTTTCGGTCTAGCCAAAAGAATCCTAGCTCAGATTGATAGTAACTCTTGATAGAACTTACTTTTTCCTCCTCCACAACTGTAGGAATAAGTCGACTACACAGAGATTATGGTTAGTGGGATTTTATAGAAATTTGAATTGAGTCAATTAACTGGGCAGTTTCTAAATAACATGTAACACGTGCAGTCTTATCCATGTTCATATAGTATGATTATTGAAAAAATGAGTAATGAAACGAAATTAAGTCTATTATTTACCATATTCACATAGGGGACAGACTTTTCTGTTGGTCCTGTTATACTGAATAATACATTGATCACGGTGAAGTAACATTTGAGAGATTACTAGATTCTAGCTATTCATACGATAGCCAGATGTGATTATAGTTAAACTCCTTCTAGAAATAAGATATGCGTTTATTTGGGGGGGGGGGCTGGTGAATTGAAGCAAACAACTCTTCATACTGTTACTTTGAAATAAATGTCAATCATACTCAACAAAGAGCGTAGGGCAAATATGTTTCTTAAACCTACCATGCCACATCAGTACGGTGTGGTGGAATTGAAGAGACGAATAACAATAGTTACCGATGATAATGAGAAAGACCAAACAATAAAAAATATGGCTTGGAAAGGATGCTTGAAGTTGAAGAGTAAAGACATGAAATACTACTGAAGCTCATGTCACGTTATTTTTCTTACTCCGTACTACAGTCATTGAGCGCCAAAATATTGGGTAGTTGGAAATACGTTACACATCTCGAAACCCTCATATTAAGAAGTTTTACAAGCTCATTAACGGATTTGCCATGTTTACTTTGTACTCTACAACTAACCACAGTAATACTCACTCGGTTGTTCAACAACACAATGCTTCGAAAGCACAGCTGGTCGCAAATCTGCAGCTTATTCCTATTTCTAAAGCATGTATTTTACAAATGGAATGCTGAGCAGTCAGCCTTGTTGTCAAATTGGCTTCTCGGTTCCGTCACAGACGCAAGCTGGGTGAGCAAACTGCACAACACACTTAACTACTTTATTTCCTATAACCATTTTAGGTGTTAACCCAAACCATTTCTGAAGCAATATTTTGTACAAGTGGAAAAAATCCATCCTACAAATGAATCGCTAATTGTATTTCAAAGAAATGTATTTTACAATAACGAAATAAGTATATACTTACTACCAGACTGTCTAGGGCCTGGTACATGACATTTCCTATCTATATACCTCAGTAAGAGGTGTTCATGTTTTTTAAACCAGACAGGAATGTACTGCAATTAGTGATAGAATGAGGAACTAGCCCTTATTATCATAGTTAAATAATTGATACTCTCGGACTAACAGCAACCATAAGGGTCTCGGTTGTAACACACACATGATACATTAAAATGCGAAACCCATACTGCATAAAATATATCTTTATTTGTGAAAAAATTATTTACATAGTGGCAGAACCACAATCTACGAAATTTGATGAGCTAGCACAAAATACACACAAAAATAATAAGTAATATGTACACTTTAATTTTCCATCAAAATGTGGTCATTAGTTCTTGATGTTCATATCACACATCTAAATTATAAACACAAGCTGAATCGATAAGTGGAACTAAATCATCTTTAGAATTAAAATCTTTTGGGAGTACCAACTGTGGGAGGAGTTTTTGCAAAAGACTTAGCACAAGATGCCGTAAATTACTGAGGCAGTGTTCAGGATCTGGGCATAAAGAAACAACGGGATTATTTTTTGGGAAATCCGATTCCTCACTACTTTCAGCAGAATGACCTAATTCCAAGTTCTTTAAAATGTAGGAAAAAAGTTTATCGACGTTGGGAGATTGAGGATCAAATTTAGTGTGCTGGAAGTGAGGTTCAAGTATATTTAGGAGGCGCAGGGTTTGATATCTAAGCTCTGCAGATGCTCGGTGTGCGCTCATATGCCGCCAAAGTATCAATTTATCATCCGATTCTTGACAAGCAACCAACCAATTATTAATACGTTGAGTAAGTTGATTGAGAGCATCGTTGGCGAGGGCTGTAAGCTGATCTGAGTACTCCGGTTCCATGAAAAGCGGAGGGAGATCAATCGGCAAGGCATCAGACGAAGTGATACTTACCGGATAAGTGACTTCCAAGCTATCCACGAAGTCAAAAGTATATAGTTTTCTTTCGCTATTGTCTTCCATTATATTTAGGAAACCAAGTTGGTAGGTTTCATGAATAGTTATTACGTGGTTTTGTGTAGGATCATTCATTAACTCATATTCCTTTTTTAGCGGCAATTTATTGCCTAAATGTTTTTGGTATCCATTGGTATCAGTGTGTTCGCGGTTTGCGATCTTCGAACTGACAGTCGAAACGCAACCTTGTCCTTTAGCAGATAATCTCGGCTTTTTACAAACATCCCTTTCATCTTCAAAGTATAAATGCTTTCGTTTGCTTCCGGAAGTTTTGAACACACACAATGGTGCATCACCAAAATCTCGCTGATCCCACTTGTCTTGATGCAACGTGGCATTCATAACAATATTTGAAAAACAGTCCTATAGCAATATAATTTGAAAAACACTTGGTTAAAGCAACCCTACTTCTATACTGACCGGCAAAACCAAAATAGCCCGCCAAAACACTTAGATTTGATTCGCGCGCAATCGTTTGTCACTCAAAGTACTAAACGGCTGTTCGTGAAGATTCCAAATGAATGTTTATCATTGTAAAAGGCTTCAGCCAGTGACTTTTAGTGTACTGACTCAAAGCGTCCATAATTTTAACTATTTGTTAAATGTCAAGACCACTGTATTTAGTTTAGTAGTTTCAGAAAGCATATTATTGAAAAAGTCTCACTATCATGAACGTTTTTTATGTACTCCCTTTTAGCTAAAACTGTATTTTTAATGCAGTTTATAGACTCAAATGTTTACAGTCATTTTTTTATTTTACCAAGGTTCCTTGGTTGTCAGTCTCCTTTGATAAATAACAAGTCAGTATTAAGATGGCATTTGTCAAAGCCCGGGTTGTCGACATTTTGGTGGATAGCGATATATTTGATGGTGACTTAAAACAGTGAGACTGTGAAGCTCAAACTAAATTGACGGTTTAAGCTTTTAAAAGGTGTGGTTGGGTCATTTGTAAAAGTTTATGCCAGAAAAGCTAATTGTATTCAAGAATCTTGTCATCAGAAGGGCTGCAATTAAACGCAACTCAATTTCGTAAATGTGCCCTTCAGCTTAGCAACCAATCAGAATGAGGCGGGAGTTATTATATCCGCCATCTTTGCAGGCAATGGCGGTCGGCTTTCTTCGTTCTGTGCTTCTTTCAGCTATTTCTTTTGTGTGGCTTTGTAATTTAATGCTTCAGTGTGCTAAAATGAAAAAGTTTATGTAATTGTCTAATTGTTGGAGCGAAAATTTCTTCTAATTTAGCTTTGTTTTCTGGGTTTTTGCTGCTGCTAATCAAGTCAATGTATTTCTTCAGCCAAGCTGGTTAGTCTTATGTTTTATATTGGTAATCGGTTTTGTTTTGACTTGTTTTTTAGATATCCAAAGCCGAAGATCGTTTCTCTAGCTAATATATTGTCGCTGCTGTTTGTGACTCTAACTGTCCGCATGTTCGTTCCTAACCGTCCTTTATGATATCATCGGCAAAATGAAAGGAAACAATCACCGGTTTTTAATTTTCTTCAGTATTATGGACAACACTATCCCGCCAACGAGTCAAACTAATACTGAGTGCCCAGCAGTAGGGGATATCAGTATTGTTTTCGAAAGGACCCAGACTTCCGACAACCATAGACTAAGTCACAGATGCTACCAATCTATTTCAGAGGGTTTATTTTAAAAAATATGCCATATAGCAGTAATGGAGGGGTTGTAATGCGTTAAAGCAAGCTTAACATTGGAAAGCCGGAAATCCGCTTTCGGTGTGTAGTGTATATTTGCTGTTTCGGCCATAAAAGGAAGCCGAAGGGTCATGATCAGGGAGTAAAAAGGTAATTAACTGTTATTAAGCTCAATTTTTATAGATCATATTTCATCACCCGCAAATTTGTGTTCTTTTACGGTATGATGTCTACCGGTACCTAATATTTTCACCCTTACGATGAAAAGTACCTGCGAATTTTCACCTTCATATTCGAATTATTTTTGAACAACTGTCTTCAAGTATGAGTGTTTCGTACGCCCTGGGAGACTAGATTCCTACATTATTCCTAGTTCCAGTATAACTTTCTCATGTAGTAAGTTCAAAGTAGACACTAGTCTTTCTAAATAAGCCTGTTAAGCTAATATCCGTATTCTCTATTTCAGTTAATCGATGAATACATGTACCACGTGCATCTGCTGTATATTGCCATTTCACTCTAATTCTTACTGTTATATCTTACTTTTATAAAATAAAATTGCTATATGCAGCAAATATAGACTTATTTGTTTTGATGGAGGTAGGGGGGTTCACGGGATTTTTAGCACGACTGTAGTAATACTCACACTAAAGAGCTAAGTAAGTGCGTATACAAATGTAAGGTATCATACAGGGTGCCTTTGAGTTACTTATGTCCCATTAATGTCGATAGAGGCATTACTTGCTTATCATATGACATTTGAATAAGAAGCTATGAGATCAGACGCAGGGACGGTTAGGATGTGTAACGCGTGTCCATCCATCAGCTGCTGCAGCAATTCATGGTGGCTAGAATAAATTGTGAGAGGACTCGATTCTGTAGGTGTCCCAAGAAAATGACAAAGATATGCACCAAATCGCCTTATGAAGAACACCTCCAATCACTTAACCTCTACCCATTAGGGTATAGAAGTCTTAAAGGTGACCTAATGGCTTACAGTGTCCTTAACACTTTTAGACATCCTCTCAGGCACCTACTGATGCTTAGTTCCAACACTAACGTAAGGAGTAACACCTAGAAACTAAAGACACTACATAGGAGAACGTAGTGTAGACACAACTTCTACTCCTTAGGAGTTGTCAAATGCTGGAATTTGCTGTCCGCTGAGCTAGTCCAAGCGACCTTTTAGGAGTCCTTTGAGAGGCAACTGGATCTATTCTTAAGGATAGTATCATACTATGATTTACCAATTTCTTTTTCCTCTTTTATTGTTAACATACTTCTTGCCTGGAAGTTTTTGTGATCCCCTGCTTCTGAACACGGAAGCCTGAACACATGCTGCGAGGCTCCTGTATCGCAAGTTTCTTGCAACGATTAAGTAGATAAAACAAAGCAGCATTAGAATCAAAAATATATTCGAGAACTTTCATTAAGAATCGTATGTCAAACAAAAGTTTAAACCATGTTCCCGTTTAAAAGTTGTGTTGGTAATGTTAGGCTGCCGCCTTTGTTGTTTTTCTCAAACACAAGAGTAAAAGAAGTAACTCAAAAAGTACTGGAAGTGGTTGTGAGACTAAAATGGACGTCCAGCATCCTTTTTATAATCTGCTGTTAGTTGGGTCTACCATAAACTATTTCATAGGGCCATATTTCTAAGGGCGAAACAGTTCTTAGGATCTGTTGCATTCTAAATGAGAAAATAGTAGTGAATTTGGTCAGAAATGTGAAATAGATAAATAACCAAATTACATGTTTTTTAGCAAAGAATTTATGCAGTTGTGATTTACTTTGAGTTCATGAATATTAGATAAAGTCAGCTACTATTACTTGTGCAAAGCATAACATGGACGTAGTACCGTATCTCAATGCTTTTATCATTTTGCTCTCATTTAAGTATTACCATGCATCTGCGTCAAGTTTAACAGGGAGACATACAAGTAGAGTTAGTGTCCGATAAACTTAAAGTCCCAGTTGTCAAAAAGATTCTTAACATTTGTCTACAGCCAGCTGTATTTAATGGAGACACAGAACACTCACCCTCTAAGACTGTATACTGCTCTTCTGCAGGCAAATAAAAGCTCAGACGCTTAGCTATCTTGCTACCGATGTTATTGCTGGGGAAATTGTTTCATGACAGTGATCTTGAAACATGAACAGTGATAGACGTATTGTCTACAATTAAACACCAAACGTACTTAAAGCTATCTTATAATGTATGACAGCAACAGTACCAAAGGCATTTTTTTCGTATTTTTAATCAGACTGATTTGAATCAGTATACTCATCAGAAACAGGCAACTCTAGTTATTAGACTGATCTGTTTCGTTACAGGCTTCAAGCACTATACTTAAGTATACCATAATTCTTTCAACTAAACGGAATTATACGACAACCAAGAATAGTAAACTGAGAAAGTGTTATAGTTATTGTTTCATTTGCACACACATGTTGCATAAAGTAGTTAAATGGACATGATTAAGACGATAAAACCAAAACACGAAATATTGGCCAGTTGAACTTACCTAACAGAAGACAAAGGATATATATATATATATATATATATATATATATATATATATTGCTTTCCGACTGAAGACAACAGACAGTTGTTCATAGAAACATAGTTTACAGTACATCAAACCTTTCTTCAGTAAAACCATGCACTATCAGTCTATCTGGAAACAATCAACTGTGTGAATAAACTCACTATGACTTAAGATATCATCCCAGCGTCCAATGGACGTGCAGTGTAACACAATCAAACGTGGAGGATAAAAAATAAAAAAGAGCAAAATTAGCTACATAATCTTGTTATTTAATCAAAAATACATTATGAAATGACAAAATCTGTGGTTACTTGAACGCACAGATGACCGATATTACACTGGGCGATACATTAAACTTACATGGTTGCGTTGCGGATAAGTTCACCCCATCAGAAGCTATTGTACTTATAAATTGAAGTCGAAAAGCATGTTTACGAGGGCAATTTTACTAGTCAGCATCTAGATATACATGATGATGCTTACGTTTTCAGTACTCGAATTGACGTACAGTTGTCGAGAGCAACTTAGAGGGTGATAAGACTACCCCTACTAAGTAACTAATAACTGTTACGCCTCGTGGAGAAGCATAGGCCTCCCACCGGCGTTCTCTATGAAACTCTACCCCGTAAAACCCTTTACAGAACTTTCCAGTTGCTGTTCTACCTTTCTATGTCTGCTTCGGAGCTCCGAGAGCAATATTCTTTGTTCCTCTTCGTTTCAATTTACCCTCAGGATTCCAGGTTGGGGCTTGCCTCGTGACGCAGTTTGATGAGTTTCACAATGTTTGTCCTGTTCACCTCCAACATCTGTTCTTAATTTCCTCTTCAACTGGAAGTTGGTTTGGTTTCTATCACAGTAGGCTATTGCCGATGGTATCCGGCCAACGGATACTGAGTATATTGTGTAGATAATTGTTCAGAAATACCTTTACTTTTTGGGGATGGTTGTGGTAGTCCTTCAAGTTCCAGCTCCGTACAGTTCTATAAGGTATTTTTATCCATGATATCAAAAATCTTCTCAGAATCATGGAAGTTGATGTAGTGACGAGTACCATTCAATTGATTGCTCAACGATGATCCGTACCGTCGCAATTTGGTATATGCACGGCTTATCCTTACGAAATCCAATCTGTTGATCTCGAAGTTGGGCATCTATTACGTCCTTCATCCGGTTCAGCAACACTGTTGAAAACGTTTCCTGGTACTGACAGTAGTATGATGATTCTGTAGTTCTCACATTTGCTCAAATCTCCTTTCTTTGGTATCTTGATGAGGTGTCCTTCCTTCCAGTAAGTCGGCACTCGTTCCTCCTCCCAAATCCTCTTGAATAGAACGTGAAGCATACCTGTAGTTACTTCTATGTCTGGCTTCAGAGCTTCAGCTGGTATATTGTCAGGTCTTACTGCTTTCCCGCTCTTGACTTGTCTGATGATCATCCTGATTTCTTCCATCGTTGTTGGAGTGACATCTATAGTGAGGTCTGTGTGTGCTGCTTCGATGTACGATGGATTCAGTGGAGTTGGTCTATTCAAGAGTCCCTCGAATTATCCTACCCATCTATTACTCTGTTCTTGAATCTCGGTGATTGGCTTGCCTTCTTTGTTCTTGACCGGTCTCTCTGGTTTACTATATATCCCCGCTGGTTTCCCTGTTGTATAACATAGTTGTCTCATATTTCCTTCATTTGGCGAGTTTTCCGCGTTCATTGCTAAGTCTCCCACATATTTCTACTTGTCAGCTCTAATGCTTTTCTTCACTCTCTTGATTACTTCTGTGTATTCAGCCTGTGCCCTGACTTTCTCTGCTCTTGTTCGGCTGTTATTAATTGCTACCTTCTTGTTGTTTCATTCCTGAATCTTGTCTAGGGTTTCGATGGAGATCCATTCCTTATGATGATGCTTGTTGCTGCCAAGAACCTCTTGACTTGTTGAATTCGGTGATTCTTCGATCCTTTTGTAGTTGTGGTTCATAGTAGTTTCTTCTTTCAGTAGATCCTGTAAGGTTTGGAACCTGTTGTTGAGAGTTATCTTGAATTCGTTGATTTTGATAGTATCTCGAAGGAAGGCTACATTGAACCTATGTAATGTTGTTTCCCCGTTGTCCACTGTTTTTTAGTTTCACTTCCATCTTGAAACTATATCAGTTGCTCTCTTGATTCTCATGTCTTCCATTGATCTGAATTTGTCGGTGATGTAAATCCGATCGATTTGGTTCTCCGTGGTGTGGTCCAGTGAGATCCATCTCTTTCGAATGTAATCTTCACTGTATAGCTTGAGGCAGTAGACTGCACTTATTTCAATAGCTATTAAGTTGTATCTTTTCGTTTCCACAACTATTGGATTGGTTCTTCAGGTCTCTATTATTGTTCGGACATTCGATGTGCCTGCGTTATTTCTTGTTCCGATTTTAGAAAGAGCATCAGCCTCATGACTCCCTAAGAATCTCGGTTTTCTTCATGAGGTTTCTTAATTCTTATGATTGACCATCTCTCAACTCGAAGGACTAAGTTTGAGTAGTTTTATTGTTTAATCTGACTAGTGTTTCTTAAGAACGTTTACGACTGCATGCCAAACACTCATTCTCTAAATCGGCTTGGGACCAGCAGTAGCTCTATATTAGTTACAGACGGAGTTGACGTAAATGTACAAGGAAATACCTTTGGAGCATCTGAATTCGTTAACTTTCGACCGTTGTTTTTCAGAAATGATCTTTAGTTGTAACTATACTGTTGAGAATCGACACGCCTTAATGTTTCTGACTCACGGGAAGCTGTAACGCTATGTTTACTGGCCATATATAAATTTTCCATACTCCCTCAAACTCCAGATTTTGAAATTTGTACATGGACATCCGAGTGATTGACATGAATTTTTTAGCTGGAAGCCAAAATCAGGTTAGTTGGTCTTCAGTATAGATGATTTTATGAAATGTCTGCATGATGCTACTAAATTTGTTGGAAATGACTTCCGACGTCAATAAGACTTGATCAGTGGAATTTTGTCTATCCTAATTGTCTTTGCTACAGACTTGGAGTAAACGTTTAATCTAAATTCTGGTTCATTTAAATCCGTAAAATGTACTGAAGATAGCACAGGTGTCCGGAGTTTGACAACACTTTAACCAGTAACACCTAGAAATGAATATTACTAACCCCGTGAAATCAGAAGTCACAAGCGAGAAGGTTTGAAGATATATTTGTCTCTCGTGGAGTATAGACAAACCGTTTTCGTAAAGAACTTCGTGGGGTTTGTGTTCACTTATGATCATTATGAATTAGAATGTAACACGTCAGCGTATGACATAGCTCCGTAATGTAATTCTGTGTCACTTGAGGTTTTTCTTTGATTGAAAAACCCACGTCGTTAGAAGATTTGGTGATCTCTAAAACATGGTCAGCAGATGCAGCCAGTTGGTCTACGGCGTTGTTTTGAAACGAAACGACCACAGCTTGCACCTGTTGAGGAAGTTGAGACAAGAAAAGTTCTTTGACCAGTCACTTCTCTTAGTCTTAGCAACATGTCTGTAGCTGAACTGTGTTGCAGATCGACATTATTAAAAAGTTGATCTAACCTTTGTTGATCGGTTAGGTCTCCACATTTTAGAGCTTCGAAAGGTTCCGAAACATCAATAGTAAACATACTAGGTGTTAGGCACCTGTCGAATTCGCGCATTAATTACGAGGAATCATGCACGTGTATTGGTCATGTTGTGTCCGTAGAAGTCGGCCTCTGCGTAACAGAACCACGCTCTGAAGTTGTCCGACCATAAGGGCACTAGTTGAAATGAATTTGGAGTCATAGTCTTGAACTTAAGTACCTTAGGTGTCTGTTCTGTCATGCTGAATATGAGGTAAAGGAATGAATGAGGAAAAAAATATTGAGAAACATGAAAAAACATCACAACACATAAAAATTAAAATATTACAATGATATATGAAATTCTAAAACGGAACAGACCCAGAGTTTACAAATTAGTGTGTCAGATCACGTCGGCTCACCAATGAAGATGCCACAGGTATTTGGATCTTTACATCGCTTTAGTCCGTAACACCTTCTATAAATGAATCGTTACCACCCAGTGAAAGCAAAAGTCAAAAGCGTGGAGGTTTAAAGATATATTTGATAGGCCATCAATATATCGAGAAGTCATTGATCTTAATTGGCTAGCAGTTTCAGGAGAAGTTGAGTACGGCGTTCTCGCTCGTGATCTGGTGCGGATGAATGACTGTTAGCCTTCAGCTAGGTGAATCCATTAACACTAATACGATCAGCATCAAATGTCGAAGACTTACAAAGCTGTTGATTTTGGGTATCTATTCACCGCTACAATAACATATTTTAGTACAATTTAGATTACGGAATATTTATTATTGATAATAGTTACATACGGTTACAGAAAACACCCTGGGCTAATTTTATAACTGAATGTTATGGAATTTTTATCGTCGACGTTTTTTATTTCAGCTTACTATTGACCAATCAGAGCTCAACATTTATCGTTTTTTGGTGCATTGTCGAGAAAATCCTTTTTCGATCAATTACTTTTACTTGTAAACGGCCTAACTTGAAACACCGAATTTCACTAGGATGTACATTATTTCGATATAAGCATGTTTACTGAGACATGACTTCACACATGGGAACATTTTCGCGACCCGGTAAAATCTTTGTCTTTTTGCACACAAACATCGTATGTCTTCATGATAGTTGTTGGCCATATTCGGTGTGTTGTCTATTAATACTCAGAACTATATAGTTTGTACTCTAGTATTCAAGTACATACCACTGTGAGAGTTAGGAAGGCCTCCACCAGCATAATCAAATGTATTGTATTTGGAAATCAGGCCAGTATTTTGTAAGAAATAATTGTTTTTATATTTAAACAATTCAGCCTCGTGCTTCATTAACACTTACCTAGCTGTGTTATGACTTGGATGAATATGAAGAATTACGGTCTAAGTTCGTTATTAGAACTGCTCTAACAATAGACCTGATCTTAAGATTGTAGATCTGTCATGATTTATCTACCTAAACTATAAGGTCTTACGTGGAAGACACATCATTGTCTACACTGACTTATCGTAAGTGAAAATCAGCAATATGATGTTTAGTACGTCTGAAGAACACTTTTAGGCTAAATATAGAATAATATATTTAAAGTCAATAAAAACGTGTTATACAGAATGATCATATCTGCAAGGCTGAGCGAAGCCATTCGATTGAATTGAATATTCACCATTACTGGCCTTCTCTCCATGTTAAATGTTGGATATCTGTTTTTCCAGTTGTCTCATGTTCAGCTTCAAGGATTTCGTAGTTAAAATCAATACCACTACAAATATATTCATTAAGTTTCTAGTGACTATATGACTAGTTTGTATTACAGATAGTGTTTGTTCTAGCTCTGATCATACAGATGTCTGTACGTAAATTAATTAGAAATTATATTTTTGTGTTTCTAGGGGACATTTGAATTTCCACCCACCTAGTTTATGGGATATTGTCTGTATCAAAACGATCAGAGATTGGTTAGAGTTCATTGTCAAAGAGTTTTTTAATGAAAAATAAATAAATAAGAGAATATGACGTAAAAATCTCCCTGTAAATCACTTATCCATATGTTTGCAATCTTTTGCAATTGACTAGAACTTCACTAAGGTTCATTAAAAGACCATCACATTAATAGCATCGTATGCAAAATACCATCGGTTGCGATTTTCCCAAATTCATATTACACATTTAGTCCTATTCAGGACTAAGTAGTCAGTGCTTACTGTTATGTCCTATGGACCTGCTGATATATCACGTGACTAAATCGCCAATCGGAAACACCGACCTATATGTGTTTGGCACTGTGCCAAACCAATCGTTCATAAAATAGTACGAGCAACCTTACCTCAACTCTAAGTTTTTACCAGTCCTCTGAGATAGTAGCTTCTTGCCAAACCCGGCAGGTTCAGTTTAGAACACAATCTAAGCTTACACTGTATGAATCATGTATTTCAGATATACGCAGTTTATATACAGGCGAATCAGACCGCATCATATCATTAAATAAAAAGTAACAATTACAGAAGATCGGGTCAGTGATGACTGTAAGTGTGAGGATTGACTTGACATAAATATATGGACGTTAAAAGTGTTAAACTATTTCTAGTGGTCATATGTTATCCGTAATTCAGTTAAACGTATTCTGTTGAAATATGAATATCTGTTACAAGAACAAAACAAAACAGATTTCATCAGCTAATATTACACATACAATTAGATGATGAATGTACGCATCGGTGTAACTGTGAACAACTATTTAATCGGATGGATTTTAAAATATATCTGATTCACAAGGAAAACTGCAAAATAGTTTTAGTTTTCAACAGTGAGTGAGAAAATTGGCCGTTTCCTAACTACTGTAGTCCGAAAGATGGATATATAGTGACCTACTTTTATCAAGAGAACGCGACTGTTTTAATGGAAACAATTATTATTATAACCAATTGTACCAGTCATTGTTTTCCGTACTTGTTTGTTTAACTGTACTAAAGACACTCTTCCTTCCGTTGACTGTGACTCTTCAGGCACTTACGCTTGCTCAGTGATTCCGCTTGTACTCCTTTGACACGACCTCGGTATTCTTTCGGTGCCACGAGATCGCCAACAAATATATCTCACTACAACCTCCAATCGCCTTCTGATATTTGGTACGCAACTTTCTTGTAGTGGTGATCATAGTCAACCACTACTCGACGCCACACTACAGATATCTGCCGTATGGTAGATATAATTCGTATAATTTAGGCCAGTAAAGAAATAAAAATTAACCAGTAAGGTCCATATTGCAACTAGGTTAAGGCTTATTAGTAGTTGACGTTTATTATTTTAAATCTGATTTTCAGTTCATGTATGACTGATGATTTTGGTGTTCAGATAGTAAACTGAATAGTCTGGCTTAAGTGCCCTCGCCTGGAAAGTTGAGTTTTTTGGGTTGAAATGTTTGAAGAAATGTAGGTTATCTTGAAATTCGTCAGAGATTTCCATAAGAGCTGAAAACCCAGCGCGACATTTTTCCTTTCGGTTCTTTTAGACATGGTAATCATTAATTCGTGCAATAACTAGTTCACAAAAGTTTTAAAACATTTGGTCTCTTATGATAAATGAAGCGCCATTCATTTATGACTTCGAAAACATTGAAAATAGCCATTTACTCATAGAATAATTGAAAAGTCTGTACTAGTGTGATGTGTGCCATTTATGTCGACAAACATAAATAGTATATAACACCGATCAGAAGTGGAATGCCTAGCAAAGGAGAATAATTGTTATGGTAATGAGGAAACGATGAAGTTTGAGACTATTGATAGAGGATTTGCAAATAATGTATTGAACGTATAGTTTTCACATTTGGTGAAAAGGCTCTGTTTTGAAATATATTGGTTGTCTTGTTCTTGTTCAGTACATAGCTGCTACTACTATTCTATTAGTAATGTGCGAAAATACATAGAAAATACTGGATGATTTGACTATCGAAGAAGAAACAGGCAATGCACAGTTTATAAAATGTCCCACCTTCCACCATGCTATCCTCCTTATGGACACTCATTCACAAACGCACACACAAACACAAGGTCATGGTAGCAACAACGACTTACCTGTAGGTACATCTTATCATGTTAGACAGTTAAAAAAACCAATACAATGAGAAACATTCACATTACTGACATGCAACTGCACAAAGACAAATCATAGAATAGTTGAAATTTCATTCATAATTGAACATAAGTTATATCCCATTGATTTATTTTTGATCAGAAAAATGCCTGAAATAATTTACAGTTGAATAAAATTTCAATTATACTGTCTATCAGTAATTTACAGATTTTCCCTCTGTAACATATTTGGGTACTATTGGTAGATAGATAGGGTCTCAAAAAGGGAAGGGACTGAAAATTTATTTTGACCAATATAAAGACACTTCGTTAATAGGAGTACGTATTTTTGCTTAAAATTGCATTAAGTTATTATAAAATCATTATTTGGTAGAATAACTATTAAATTTATATATTTTATTCACTCTTCACCATACTGTAATAACTGATGTTCAGTAAGTAACCTTGCCTGACATATGGTCTTTATCTCGAACGAGTCTGTTAATTGTCCTCCATGCACGATTTGGCAGATTAATCCATCATAGGAATTCCGTATGATATTGACTATTCTCTCAGGTACGCAGTAGTGTCGAAGAAGCTTCCATAGTGTTGGCCTGTCCACGCTATCAAATGCTTTCTCGTAGTCAATGAAGTTGATGTAGAGTGATGAATTTCATTCGATTGATTGTTCCACAATGATCGGTAGTGTTACGATTTTGTCTGTACACTTTCGATCCTTACGGAATCCTGCCTGTTGGTCTCGAAGTTGAGCGTCTACGGAGTCCTTCATTCTGCTTAACAGTACCCTGTTGAAGACTTTTCCCGGTATTGAGAGAAGAGTGATGCCCCTGTAGTTGTCACAGTTGCTGAGGTCGCCTTTCTTTGGTATTCTGACCAGAAGTCCTTATTTCCAGTCTCTTGGTACTTGTTCCTCATCCGAATGAGGAGTATCCTTGCAGTTACTGCTACTTCTGTTTTCAATGCCTGTGCTGGAATGTGGTCTGGTCTTGCTGCTTTGTCACTCTTGATTTGTCTGATGGCAATGCTGATTCCTTCAATTGTTGGTGGGCCAATATTGATTAGGATGTTCGTTGATGCTGCTTCGATGTTGAGAAGATCATGAAAGTCCTGAAATCTATTGCTGAGGGCTACATTCAATTTGTTGAGTTTGTCAGTATCCAGAAGAAAAGCCGTATTGAACTTTTGTGATATTGTCCGTTCCATTGTCCAGTACTTCTTGAGTTTCGCTTTCATCTTGGCGACCAGCAGATGATGATCTGATGCTATATCAACTCCTCTCTTGGTTCTCACGTCCTCCATCGTCCTCCTGAACTTTTTGTTGATGCAGATATTGTCGATGTGGTTTTGCGTGGTGTGATCTGGTGAAGTCCATGTGATTTTGTGAATGCGCTTGTGTGGGAATATAGTGCCGCCTATGACCAGTTTATTGAAGGCATATAGGTTTGCAAATTTATCACCATTTTCATTCCTTTCTCCCACTCCATGTCGTCCCATGATGTCTTCATAGCCGGCATTGTCCTTTCCAACCTTGGCATTTTGGTCTCCCATCAGAATGTTCAGGACCTTTGTTGGACACTTCTCGACAATTGACTGCAGCCTATTGTAGAATCGATCTTTAGCGTCTTCTTTGTAGTCGTTGGTAGGCGCATACCATTGGATGACGTTCGTTGAAATGCCCTCTTTCTTTGTTTTGAATGGGGCTTCGATGATCCTTAGTTCATGAGATTCCCATCCTACAAGTGTATTTTGTGCTTGTTTGGACAGCGTCACTGTAACTTGTTGTATATGTGGGGCATTTTCTTCTTCATGGTCGGAGTACAACAGAAGTTCCCCTGAAGGTAGTCGTTGTTGTCCAACTTGCGTCCAATGTGTTTCACTGATTCCAAGCAGCTCTAGGTTGTATCTCGTCATTTCTGCAGCAATTTGGAAGACTCTCCCGGTCTTCCACATTGTACGAGTATTCTATGTACCTAAATAAATGGCTGGTCTAGTTTTCGGAAGAGGCATTGGCTTCGTGACTTTCGAAGGAACTCTGCTTTCATAGTGAGGCATTACAACTCTTCTAAATAAAGACAGTTTGACTCGCAGGGTAGAGTTTATAAGGTTTGAATAGTTTTTTGTGGTTATTGCTTTTTGGCGAGTTAGTTTTGTATGGGATGGGGTCGCTAACCTTATGCCCAACCCTTCTCCTTTATCCGTGCTTGGAACCGTCAGTAGCCCCAATAGGGCTCCAGGCAGAGTTTTGATTTATTATTTTGTCGAAACAACAAGCTAGATGCTTTTTGACATTATGTTTCATTCTGTATTGTGATAAAAACTAATAAGAATGTTTTAAATCTCAGTCAACGCCCTAAAGAAACAATCAAACTTAAAATTTAGTTAATCTTGGAGATTGCTGAATTAAATCTCATGGTTAATGAGCAACAGTATTTAACGGGTTCAATATATTTGAAAAACCATGTACATTAAATGCATTATTCATTTCAGAAGGGATTTTGTGGATATCATAGTAATTTTAATAGTTAAGGTCATGAGTCAATTGAAACTAGACCACCATGGAAAACCTGGGAGAACTAGGCGGCCGTTTCGTCCTATTGTGGGACTCCTCAACAGTTCATACCCACGTCCCCACCCCACGAGATCCGAACCCAGTACCTATCAGTCTCGCGCATGAACGCTTAACCACTAAACCACTGAGCCGGCATCAACTGATAAATAACTGCTAGTTATATTATTTTGGTTGTATATTTTGTACAGAAACAATAACCTTAATTGACTAAATTATATTTTGGTTAGTTCATTAGTTGGCCTTTATACCACTCATTTATAATTTAGGCGTTTTCATTTCTTGTGAACAAAATCACCCATTAATTTCACTCACTTATTGTGGTAACTTTTTTCACCAACCTATTAAACCATAATTGAAGTTGACTGAAAATTATTAGGGATATTAAACAAGATAACTATTGAGTTTAATGATGTTTGTTATTGGTATCCAACTTTCAAAGTTGGTTTATGAATATAAAAGTACAGAATTTAAATCATTCTGTTTTGCAAGAAAATACAAAGAACATATTTATTATAGTGTAAAGTTATTGGTTTTTGTTTTTGAGAAATTAAAAAATAAATAAATACGACTATTCAGTGAGATGCTAGTACATTGAATTTAATCTTATGTACAGCTATAGAATATGTGTACTGATGAAAGATTATTATGTAATAAGAAGCAACACTTCTCAATTCAATTCTTCTGGTTTTCAGTGAATCTATAACTGTTATCAATCTAAAATAAGGTTGACAATAATTTCAAATTATACAATAAATAATAAAATAAATATACAATTTAAGTAAATTTATGAAGAAATTGTAAAATGTCAAATAAAAATTTAAAAAATAAGAAGAAAATGAATTCAGTAAATGATAACGATAGTGATCATGATTAAGTGAAGCACGTGTTTTTATGAAAACACAATACAACTTATTCTTTCAATAATACAATAAATAGTTGAGCGAATTCAATTTATGTATATATTTATCTAAATATGCTTTCAATTTATCAATGTATTGTAGTATTAAATGACAGAATGAGATTGATATAAGGAATAATGATTTGATGAAGAAACTAACTGGGTATTTGTTCATGAAGTATTTTTTAAATAGAACGAGGATGAGTTTCTTCATTTCAGAATCCGATAGTGACTAGTATTGAAGACTAAAACGTGAGTCACATAGTATTTAAAACCTGTTAGATTTATCTGTTAGCTTAGACTGGGACATAGTGCCCATTAATTTAAGTGTCAGAGTGTTGAATATTAGGTTTGAGGGTTACAGTAATTACTTGTTTGTTTAAAGAGTATGAAATATTATATCCGTTGTGAAGATTTGAACTTTCGTTTTGCTAATGTTCAGGGTTAAATTGGTCTGCTTCTATGATCATGTGAGCTCTTTGAATGGACACCCATATATACATATTAATCCAATTCTGAATTATAAAAGTAAAAAGTCCAAACCTTAAAGAAACAGTATATTGTGATACTGTTTTGTTCTCTGACCTGGATGGTCAAAATCATCCACCTGAGTTACAAATCTTCTCCACTATCTCAAAGTATATTGTACCAGTTTGGTGAGTCACTGGCTGCTGAGACTATTTTGTTTAATAAAAAACACTCTGGTATTTAATATGACAGGTATTGGGTTTCACTATCTGTACATAAACGGACGGAACTGTTTGTTTTTGACTGCTATCAACTATGAAAATATTTTATCAATATAAAAATGAAGGCAACATCGAAGTGTCTGTTGAACGAACTCATATACCTGTAGAAATTGATCAGTTTAGCTCAGAATATCAACAGAACGACACTTTAACATTTTCTAACCAAAATGTAATTGAAATTTTTATTTCATTCCAAATTTCCAATCAATAAATTTCTCAATATGAAAGGAATATAATCACTGGATGAGATATTTTATAATATTGATTATTCAGTATATAAAAGTGAATATTTATGTTTCTCATTGTTAATTTTTGCTATACAACGGAAGTAAGGACGATACTAAACAAGTCACTTTCTAAAAAGAAAAAAAAATTCAATCATTGTCAAGTACTTATAAATTAATAAATGGAACCAGATAGAAAAAAGAAACAAAAAAAAACGGTAAAAAGGGAGAAAAAGTACGATGTATTGAATTCGGCTTAGAGAAATGATATAATTTTGAAATTATCAAGGATTCATAAGTGTGAGCTTTTATAGTGTTGCAATCTAAATAGTAACATGCACTGATTATATTAAAGTAGTTTATCAATAAATTCATCTTTGGTTAATAAACTTAAGTGAAAGATCAATAACATGAATAATAGAGTTCTTTTCTTTTTTCTTGTAAAATCACATCAGTTGATGGTAGATTGTAGTGATTCCATGCACTGAAATATTTAGGTTGTGTTCAGAATTGAAGAAGGTGATTATTTGATTAGTTGTATACAATTTTCAAATAATTTGTGCAGATATTTTATTTTGTGACAGGATTCATGAATAGTGTATATCAATTAATAGTTTATATGATTAAAATGATAGATGAGAAAACCAGATATGACTTATCCAGCCGCGCGAACTGGTAATATTTCATTGTAAATTGTATTTATGAATGGGTGAGTTATAGTAGGTAACAATTATTTACTTAACTAAGGTCATTACTTACATGTTTTCTGTCTGGGTCGTCTTATTTACCTCAACATGCGTATTAGGCTTTATATTATAAATTTGGTACACATAATTGTTTATTCAGTCACTCAAAGGATAGTAACTAAATCAAATAGAATATTATTATCACAAATTCAGAAGACTTGACCATTTTATTAAACACATATGTCTTTAATTATTAGAATTCTCATCATCAACTGAGATGATGACCAAAATCATTTATAGAACGCTGAAACACCGATTTCGTCAAATAATAATCACATTTTATAGATTACTTTGGCAACGTAATCATAATTCAGCACGTTGATACTATCAACAGGAAGTATTGAATATAAACTGTAGTCCTGATGGTATTTGTAAACTGGAGAAAATCTATACCATCTAATGTACTTGGACTGTTGATGTAGAATTATGTAGACAAGTAACTTCATTGATCATTTAATTGATATAATTCAGGTTAAACGCATAGCTGTATGACATTATATCGATTAATATTCAGTGACTGAGTGCTTGTAATTAACTGGTAAATTAAGTGTGGATCACTCATGCATATGAGGTGTCACGAGGGTCCCTTATGTTTTATTTGCACTTACCTGATAGTTACTAACTACCATTAGTTCTAGTTTTGATTATCTAGATGATTGCATCCAGCTCTCAGATTAATAAGCTTTATTAACATGAGAAATAATCACATAATTGTGAACAAAATATTACACAATAGGGATAAAATTATTTTTTGGTAAATATGCTCTACAAAGAAATGATACCAAGATGATTGGTCTACGTTCATTTCTTCACTGACTTAAGGTTATTTACTGATCATCCATTTTCTTGTCAACACCTAGTTTATTAAAATGGATCTAAGATATATTTTTGTGTAAATAGAAGAGATCAGAACTTAAGTCAGGGGAACTTTGAAAATCAGGGACGATTGAACCACTATTTCTTCTTAGTATGGAGCTCTTCAGCATTGATATTCTATGGCCCCAACATGTATCGAACCCATAAAATTTAGGGCTCGGGGTGAAGGCTTCACCTTCAAATCAGTGAACTGGTGTTCATTGGTTCAAATTTCTAGCTTCCATCAATTTACAATATTGTGAAACCACAATTTGCTGTCACTGGTAATATGTGTCTCAGGCCCGACATAGTTGAACTACTTCTTAAATTATTCCCTAGTAAGCACTTCGTTATTGTTAGCATAATGACTGTTGTGCTGACCGTTTAAATCGCGTCTTAGTGCGAAACTATTTATTAATGGATATTCATTAACTGCAAATTTCTTCTATCACTGGGACTATAATCTTTATTCAGCTCACTGAGTTTAGATTTTCAAATTATATTCTTTTGTCTTTATACTATTTAAGCGTATTTCACATTTTTTTCGAGCTATAACATTTGTACTGTAGTTGATTTTTAAATTATTAGCGTACACCGATGTAGTTATTAATACTAACGAAAAGACGAGCAATAACATTCTTTTCTATCGATTACCATCACAATGTTGATTCATTTTGTCAAGGTGTCTTGCTGAAAAAAATAGTGTAATCAAAAGAATTTAATTAACACAAAGTTTAGACAATCTGGCTTTGATTAATACGCAGTACTGGTTAATGTAATAATATATGATATCATTTTGGCATGGTTATTTTGAGAACTAAATATAGTATCACCTGTTTATTAGTGCTTTGTGTTGACTCATTAATTATGTTATTAGTTATCCTTAAAATTGTGAAACGATAATATTCAGTTACAATGTGCTTAACTGTTTTGTAAGTTTATTTTCTGATTATGTGGTTGATTAACTTTTGTATAATCTGTTGATTGATTTGACTAAAGTCGACGAGTGTAGAGACCGTAAATTGATCTGATTATCCAGCTTTGAAAAAACTTTCTAGTATTCTTAGGGTTTTCTTGATTCGGAATTTGGATATTTCCTCCGTCGAATTCGAGATAATAGTTTTCGTTATGCATTAATTTCATATAAGACAACAGGTATTATTCGACTACTTACCTATGTTTGCAAGCATTTAGATAGGCTTTAAGTATTTCATGTAATTTATCTTGTAATTGATGCTTAACTATGCGGTATATATGACTTGGATTTTTGATATATCGCGTACAAATTGAGCACTCGAGCCCTCCAAGGAAAGGAATCTGATTCCAAACAGTTTCAAATATGGTGCAAAAATACGCGGGTACATATAGTTTTTGATGAAAACGAAATCATCATTACAATCATCCAATTTGCATGCACTGGTTTCTAGCACTTATCTAATCAGGAAACTATGTGTCGAGATTTTGTAGTGTCCTTTCAAATGATGATTGAATGGAATGTCTTAGGCTTTTTCAGAGCTTCTTAAGACTTGCTTGAGTTCACCGGGAGCCATCCATACACCTCCACCTTTTAAATTCTTTTGTGTAAGACCTTCTGCCCGAGTCCACTCGAAACTTAGTTACCACACTGTCCTTGCGGTCCATTACTCCCGAAGATTGTACAGTTTTGGCATTTCGTCTTTTAGATCTTCTGCTTTAGTTCTCTTTAGAGAATTTTTGAGATGAACCCACGAGCATTTGAGATGAGAGTCGGCTTCACGTAATCGTTGTTCTACCATCTCTTAGGATTTGATTGACACGTTTTATAGAAGTCCCAACACTTCTCCGGACTAAGTACAGTACTTATGCAAGGTGATGTTTGATAATACCTGGTTCCCACTGTGATACGACTTGATAAGTACACCTTGTCCACCTGGAAGTTGCGAATGACCGTCCGATTCACGTTTAAAGATTTATTTGTTTTCCTGAGTGGCAACATACTGTTGGGAACTGTCCGAACTTTCCTTCCGAACATACACTCAGGTGGAAACTTGCCTTCTGGCATTGCCGGATTTGATTTGGCTCTGTAGAGCATTAAGATGTTGCTGATCACTTGTGCTGGAATACCACCTCCTTCTCATTTAATCAGAGCCTTTTTATCATATCGACAGATTTTTATGCTTGGCCATTCTATTGGGGATGGTACAGGGGAGATCTTAGATGCGTAATGCCATTTTCACTGCTGAACCGTTTGGAAGCGGATGACATGAACTGAGTACCATTGTTAGTTCTAGGATCAATTATTTGATTGCGTCTTCTGACGTCATGTTCGGCATATCGTGTACTTCCGACCACTTCATGAAATCATCCACAATAACCAAGTAGTTTCTGCCTTATATTGGACCAGTGAAATCAGCATGTATTTTTGGCAAGGCCCGTTCGGTTTTGACCATGGTTGAGGTTCTACTTTAGTCGAATTCTTTGCGGACCAACAGCTACGACACTTGTTCTATATCGCGGCCCACTGATGGCCAGTATGTGTAACTTCGAGACAATGAATTCATTTTTTAATTCCCGGTTGCTCATTATGGAACTATTTTTGGAATTGATGCTGAAGAATTCTGGAGATGACAACCCGATGGTCAAACAAAATGTACGGATCGATAATTTTCAAGGAGTTTCAGTGACGAAAGTATCGTACTATATAATGTATTTAAGATAGTAGTTGATACAATTTATGAGTTCTTATTTCGACCCTAGTAACCAATCACTTACTTATTTACGCCTGTTACTCCCAATGGAGCATAGGCCACTGACCAGCATTCTCCAACCCACTCTTTCCCGAGCCTTCCTTTCCAGTTCTGTCCAATTTTTGTTCATGTCTGTCTCCATCTCTCGGCCTAATGTGTTCTTTTGTCTTCCTCTTCCGCATTGACCTTGAGGATTCCATGTGAGGGCTTATCTTGTGACGCAGTTGAGTGCTTTCCTCAGTATGTGTGTCCTATCCACCTCCAGTGCTTCTTCCGCCGGAATCTGGTTTGTTCTCTCCCATAGTAGGTTGTTTCTGATAGTGTCTGACCAACGGGTCCGAAGTATTTTACACAGACAACTGTTAATAAACACCTGTATCTTGTGAATGATAGCTTTCGTAGTTCTCCAAGTTTCCGCCCCATACAGTAGAACTGTCTTGACATTTGTATTGAAAATCCTGACCTTGGTGTTGGTTGACAATTGCTTTGAGTTCCAGATGTTTCTCAGTTGTACATATACTGCTCTTGCTTTGCCTATCAGCGCCTTCACATCTGCATCAGATCTACCATGTTCATTAATGATGCTGACCAAATATGTAAAGGTTTTTACATCTTCCAAATCTTCTCCGTCAATTGTGATTGGATTGGTGCAAGCTGTGTTGTATCGGAGAATCTTGCTTTTCCCTTTGTATATTTTGAAACCTACTACTGCTGAGGTTGACGCTAAACTGGTAGACTTTTCCTGCACTTGTTGTTGCGTGACCGATAGGTGATTCAGATCATCTGCGAAGTTTAGATCGTCCAACTGCATCCTATCTGTCCACTGTATCCCAGGCTTTCCTCCATATGTCTTTACCTCGAACGAGTCTGTTAATTGTCCTCCATGCACGATTTTGCAGATTAATCCATCATAGGAATTCCGTATGATATTGACTATTCTCTCAGGTACGCAGTAGTGTTGAAGAAGCTTCCATAGTGTTGGCCTGTCCACGTTATCAAATGCTTTCTCGTAGTCAATGAAGTTGATGTAGAGTGATGAATTTCATTCGATTGATTGTTCCACAATGATCGGTAGTGTTACGATTTTGTCTGTACACTTTCGATCCTTACGGAATCCTGCCTGTTGGTCTCGAAGTTGAGCGTCTACGGAGTCCTTCATTCTGTTTGTGTGGTAATATAGTGCCGCCTATGACCAGTTTATTGAAGGCATATAGATTTGCAAATTTATCACCGTTTTCATTCGTTTCTCCCACTCCATGTCGTCCCATGATGTCTTCATAGCCGGCATTGTCCTTTCCAACCTTGGAATTTAGGTCTCCCATCAGAATGTTCAGGACCTTTGTTGGACACTTCTCGACAATTGACTGTAGCCTATTGTAGAATCGATCTTTAGCGTCTTCTTTGTAGTCGTTGGTAGGCGCATAGCATTGGATGACGATCGTTGAAATGCCCTCTTTCTTTGTTCTGAATGGGGCTTCGATGATCCTTAGTTCATGAGATTCCCATACTACAAGTGTATTTTGTGCTTGTTTGGACAGCGTCACTGTAACTCGTTGTATATATGGGGCATTTTCTTCTTCATGGTTGGAGTATAACAGAAGTTCCCCTGAAGGTAGTCGTTGTTGTCCAACTTGCGTCTAATGTGTTTCACTGATCCCAAGCAGCTCTAGGTTGTATCTCGTCGTTTCTGCAACAATTCGGAAGACTATCCCGGTGGAGAGTTAGTTTTCTGCGGATGGCGTCGCTAATCCTATTCCTAACCCTCGTCCTTTATCCGGGCTTAGGACCGGCAATAGCCCCAATAGAACTCCAGGCGCAGTTAGTAACCAACTGGGTACCTAGGTTTTTCAATTTACATTACAAAAAATACTGCTAGACAAGTATTCTTGACAGCATAACAAGTGGAAGTTTTTTCAGACAATATGAACAAGAGCTTTATTGTCAAATAAATAAAAAAAGTAGACTTGAATTTATGATGAAAAGTTAGATATAATGTAAGCATAGTCGTTTGACTATTATATAAAATTTCTCGTTACTGTCACATTTTTTTAGGATGATAACAATGTGAACTGAGCATGAAATAAATGCATTGCTTCTTTTTAGTCTTCTATTATTGAAGAGAGTAAGAACAGAAATTAAATCAGAATAATGTGAATTCATATTAGCTCGTTAGCTTATCATCAGCTGTTTATATCCTGTAATGTTTCGAAATTGAAGTTGATTTAGTAAGAATTTAATATGAAAACATATCAGGATAGTGTAGCGAAGTTCCGAATAAAGTTGATGAAGAGAACCGTTTATTTGAAATCTGTGTTTATTTAATTGAAAACAAAATGGAAATGTAAAATACGCTGTATTTATTTACTATTTATGTACACTGATTAGACCAGTCAATGATTAATACTGCATCAGTTGTGTCTACGTACTTATATAGGTAGAAAAGTCTATTAGTTTCTTGAAACGTCTGTTTTGAAAAAAATGTGTTGCAGAATGACGTAAATTTAAAGCATAACCATCAAATCTTCTGTTTGACCGTTATTTTATTGAAGGAATAATCTACTGGCATGGAGAAAAACACCCACTAAAAGTAAAAGTATTTCACTGTTATATGAATAATAAATCTCAATACTTATTTAATTACACTTCACTAAGTTGAAATGTTCATCATTGACATTTAATTGGCTGGTTCCCTTCGACTACTAGTGTTGTTTTTTTTCAAGTCTGACAGGATGCGAAAATGAAAAAAAATGGCAAGATTGTCAAATTTGATTAAGCGAAACGAAAGGCTAATATAATACATGCTTGTCAATCGATAAACAACAGAATGGCTGTTCAATTTTTTCCTTTTCACTTTTGTTTTATCCACGTATATGTGATAGTTGTGTTGGGATTTTAATCTGACCAATTTTACTCACTTTATGTTTCCAAAATGGAAAGAAAAACTCTAAGCCATTTTTAATACTCAGTTATTAAAGTTAATCAATATGTCAATGAAGAATCGAATAATCATTCCTCATAAGACCAACTAAGACTTTTTGAAGAGAGTTAAGTAAGAAAGGGAAGAGAAACGATGGATAAAAACAGGAAGCGAATCAATGAAAACTTCAAAGTTGTCTAGTTGTCACATATTCGTATATGTAAAAAGGAGATGTATATGTCTGTCTATCATTTAACCCGTCTTTATGTTCATTTTATCTAATATAATGTTTGTTTTTCAAGTAGTCAGACAAATTAATATTGATATTGTCACTACAAATGCTTGCTAAAACGATCTTTAAAAAAGTATTTTAGTACTGAGATTTTTATTAAACGATATGATTTTATTTATTTTTGAGGTGAAGTTTCATTATAGAAGAAACATCGGACCTCGAAGAACACTAGATAATGGCTTTGCCCCAGTTTGAAGTTCTTCAATACTCTACACTCGTATCCATGGTATTTTGGCCTGTGTCTGATTTCTGCGAAACCGAGGGACTTTGTAAAAGTTATATACTTACAAGTGGCTATATTTGTGTGAATATATAAATGATTCCCATAAGTTATAGCAGTTAATTAGTGACATTTAAAGGCGATTTTCGATTTTCACCAGCCACATCAATGTAGTTGAAGCATCAAATAATTCTATTCTATTCAAAATCTGTTTTATCAGGTTTACATTATTGAACTATCCAGACAAATTTGATAAGATGATAAAACTTAAAAATGATTTATCATTTAGGAAAATTAATATTTGTATTTTGACATGTGTTCTGATTGTGTTTCCTTCTTCAATGTGACTGAAACTAATCATAAGGACGCTAATTGTTTCATAAGTCAATATCTGTGGTTCGAGATTGATTCACGAGGTCCTAGTGAGAATTTGGCTCTCTGAAGCTTACGCCTGTCGGGTGTGAGACAGGGATCATCGATGATATCAGATGATTTTCGATTTATATCATAAGCTGATTGAAATTGGAAGCATTCGGACTACTAAATTCCAGCTCAACGGTTTAAGCATATTGTTGTGTGGGATAACTGAAAGTCTTAAACAGGACGTTTTATAGATTATTGAATATTCACTGACATCGAGAATTCCAGGCACTGGCAAGACAGCGTCTCCTTTGTTTTTTAATAATTCTCCAGTTAATACCATTTTATAGCGAAAACTACTTAAAAATTCAATCATTCACCATAGAGCATTCAAAATTCACGTCATTCACTGTAGCTATGAATATTCATATGTTTACATCGTACAAGCAACGTAAATTTTCCGTTAATAAAAAGCAATTTCTCATGAAGGATATATTCAGTTGAGAATCTCAAGTCTTTCACAGTTGATTGATTGCCACCCAGTGATTACATTTCAGTCCGTAGGAGGTCGGTCGTGATCGGGATAGCCCAGTGGTAACGTCTCTGATCGTGAAACTGGGTCACACGGGATCGAATCCTTCAGGGAGCACCAGTTTCCTCAAGGTTAAAGGTACGCCTTGCTGACGAGTGCAAAGTAGCATGAAACCCGGGTCCAGGGTTTCCTGTTGACTACCTTCAACCACTATCTAAATCTCAATACATAGTACCCGCAGTGTCGAGTCACCTAAACTGGTGGCCACATTGCAACATGATCGATAGCATTGGATCTGCACTAATGAGGACTGGACAAGCATGACATTGATCACCACCCAGTGATCAATCAATTGTGATTACATCTCAGTCCTACAGGAGGTTAGTCACAGCTCGGATAGCTCAGTGGTAACGTCTCTGACTGTGAAGCTGGGTGACACGAGATCGAGTCCGCCAGGGAGCACCAGTTCCCTCAAGATGACAGCTACACCTTGCTGACGAGTGCCAAGTAGCATGAAACCCGGGTCCAGGGTTTCCTGTTGACTACCTTCAACCACCATCTAATCTTAAGTCTTTGTTTGCCACTGGATCGTTTTCAGCTATGCAAAAATAAGGGATTTTGAATACTTAAGCGTTAAGAAAGAACACAATCCTGCTTATAGATGCATATTAATTATTGTGAAGTGATTGAGATTCATATTTAAACGCTTTCCAATCTTTTTTACAGTAAGCATTTATATTTACTAATTTCTGTTATTCCTAACACAAAAATACATAAAGAATGAAAATCTTATGCAATAGTATTTACTATTCACTGAACGTTAAAGTAACGTACTAAAACTAGAAAAAAAACCAAAACTTTCTTGCAAGACAAATATGGAGTATTTGACAAATTCTTGTGGCTCATTTTGTTGGTACGCGTCTATATGCTTGACATGTATTCACTATAGTCACATGACTTGAATATGAGGAATAAAAATCATTGATCATGCTGTGTTTTTTGACGCAGTATGATATCGGAATTTAGATGAGCCAGGGTAAAGTTCATTGATCTATAGAGAGCATATGATTTGCAGGTTGACAATCTAACGGTAATATAAATAAAATAACACACCGGGGTCACTGAAGCACAAAAACTTTGCATAGATGAGCTTAAATGAATTCACTATTCTATTAGGATACTTTTGGAAATAGTACTGGTTTATGTTAGTGGAGAGTCCTAAAATGGGATACAGTAATTATGCGATAACATATTTATGTACAATATTTATTTATTTGAAGATGGATTAATAATATACCCAATGAAAAAGTAAAGATTCATATTTCCAGCTAACTCATATTAAATTGTTTGTTAAGAATACTGCCTATTTGTGTATACAAAAACGGGGTTAGATGTGAAGTTTAGATTATATCTACTAAATTTGACAAAATATGTTTATGTACTTCAGGTATTAATATACATAGCTACTGTTGAAGTCAATTAAAAATCTAGCTTGATGTAGAAATATTTTCAGATCAAATATAATTCTTTACTCATTTACAGTATGCATTAATAGTCATCACGTTACATAAGTTGTGATATGTTCGCCAATAAGTCTGAACAATTGGAGTTTGAATTTTAAGAACAAGAGTAAGTGAATTGGAGATTGCTGTGAACCATTGGATAAACTATGATAAGTTAATCATTTTGGTTTTTACGTTGGTTTATTGATGAGTAGTAATCAATATGATGTTTATTTAGTCTTTTAATATTAATCAACTTCAACCACGCTAGGTAATTCAAAATAGAATGGACTGCTTTTGGTACTAAATGGTTTTCAAAAATCTGCAGGAAACATTGAACTTAGGTTCCATGCTAGTTGATGCTCGTCAAGAAGGTGCACCTGAAATCTTGGGGGAAGTGGTGCTCTGAGCAAAAAATACAGATTCAAGAGTTCTTAATACTGTCTCTAATCTCTATAAACGTTTTAATTTTTTATCATCCTAGAAGTTAACAAGATGGATGTTTTTTAATAAAACACCTGTGAATAAATCTTTTTTATATGAGTCAAACTACGGGATTTTTTATTGTCATTGAACTTGATAGTTGATAAGATGTGTTCTGAATAATTACACTACAGTACATGCTGTTGCTGAAATAAATATAAATCACTCAACCATATTATAACTGTAATTTTTCAGTTGGGAAATATTTGTTATAATTTGATAGGCTAAGTCACTCGACTAATAATAACATTACGGTAAGAAGAGATTGTATAAAAAAATATATCTTTTCAATTAGCTCTTATTCATTACTCTAGAGTGACATATACGATCGAATATAATAGTTTTTAACAGTTAACACTGTACCGATTCGACTGTAAAAGCACAGGTCACTTAGTTTGCCATTGGGACTGATTACATAAGAATAAATTCGAAAAATTCATATGTTTATTACTTATATACAGCTTAAGTGAATGATTTCGTCAAGAAGAAAGTTTTCTTCGCTGAATTCCCTTTACTTTTATTGATTATCTAAGAATTAAGACCGAGATACGTGGGCGTAAGTTTACGTCTAGTATTCAGTCTATTATTAGAATTAGTGTTGATTAGAAATGAAAGTATGATGTACGAAATAAATAAATGGCTTGGGCAAAAAAGGAGGACATACATACTTATTATAAATGTGGAGATTTAGTATACTTATGTGAATTTCTTTAACCGCCTCCTTACATTTTTAAGAATACAAAAAGTAAACTTTGACTTTCTGAAAGTTCCAATGGTGGTTATTTACATAGTGTTTATAACTGGAAGTCATAAAACCTTGGGAAGTAGAATTAATTAATTCTTAAACATATTTCTCTGCCAACTTAAACAAACACTTAAATTCATACTATAAGGAAAATAGTAACCATTAAGTGCGTATTAGTTAAGTGCCGAAAATAATTGAATAAATAAATAACTAAAAACTAGCATGTTGATTGCTTATGCACGAACTGGGTTTAGGAGATAATGTACCTAAATAAGTTGATGAGATTGATTCAAGAGATAAGGTCTTCGTAAGCTTACTAAAACTTAAAATATCCAAGGTAATATAATACATGTATAATGATAATTATAAAATGATATCTGGTGAAGAAAATTAAAGAAAAATTCATGATCACATGAATTAACTATAAGTTCTGGGTGGTTAGCCAAATGTTTCAAAATGGAAGCGAAACAATTGACTACACATGATGTTTAATTAAAATGTATACCTGCATCTAAATATCAGTTATATTTCTGTAATCTAAGTGACTTGATCATAAGTTAAGATTCTGTTAACTAGAAATTTGTAAAATGTACAAGTACATATGAAACCGCATAATGCTGTATTAAATTCAATAAATAGTCGTAGATGAATCAAATTGGAGTAGCATCGATGAGACTTTTAAAGCATCAATCAGAATTACATTAAATCAGCAGTGGCCAAACAGAAGAAACAGATGAATATAATCAAGTGTAAAATTATCTGGATCTATTGACTTACTTGTATCACCTGGACTCTAATATCAAAAATGATAGTTTATGCTTAAAAAGAATCTTTTAGTAGTAGTATAGTTGGCAAGATAAGGAATAAATTTATGAAGAAATTCAAGGGAAGCCCTTATCTCTTTCCTCCACTTTAGTGAAAAATATAATTCAGCCAGTCTGTTTATGGTAAATTAACACAAAATTATCACACAGTCTAGTCACAGACAAGATAACTATGACTTCGTGATTTCAACTATCATTCGGTATCTAAAAACATTAACACATAATTTCTGAAAAAGAGAGACACTTATGTGTAGAAACTACCAGTTGGTTAAGTTTAATCAATTCTGATTTGTAAATATCATCAATATAAACTTTTATTCTCTAAAAATAGCTAATATGCGTTTGGAAAAGGTGTTTACCATAATCCATTAATTTAGTAAATGCCACTAGAGTCTAAAATATTGCTGGTAAAATATATTTCAGTATTAACAGCAACACTGGAATGAGAGTTCCTTTGAATGATAATTCCTGAATAGGATAAGGCTTGCACTACTTGCAACCATTTTAAATATAATCTACTAGTAAATATTTGGTGCAGGCCCGTAGTTTTGTCGTCGTTTAGATCGAACGATGTCATCGAAAGGGCTCACCACTTTAGTGGCTCGTGGATCTGACTCCATGTAGATCGTACGAATGTTCGTATACAATCATCGACTTAAATCACGTTGGTCAGTAACGGAATTTAGATAAGTCAATTAACGAGAATGGCCTTTGAATACATATATTTTGTACGTAAAGTGAATGCGATAGAACAAAGCGAAGTGACGCGCAGGGGAGATGGCTGGTAAGCCAACTCATTTTTAGCCAGGCGTTACTCAATATTTATAGGCAGACAAAATAAACTACAGACATGTGATGAGTCATGGGATATGATGTGTACACACATATACGCTTATATAAAAACAGTCAAGACTGATAAGCGAATAATTAACAAGGTCAAATTATGACTCAAGTAGAATGAATAGAATAAGAAAAAGAGAATTCAGAGAAGAAAATTTTCTTTTCGACGAAATCATTTACTTTGATACAATCCATTCTATCCCTCTACAGATATACATTTTCCATATAACTAGATATACAAAGTAAATGATTTCGTCGAAAAGAAAATTTTCTTCGCTGAATTCTCTTTTTCTTATTCAATGACACTATGGGTTATTTTAATTATCTAGAATGAATAGGTTGGTTTGTTCAAAAACTAGAATAAGATTATGGGCTTAAAATAATGACTGACACTACAAATACATGCAGTATTAAGATACTCATTTTAGAAACCCAGATAGTGACGAAGGTTTACTCTTGAATTTAAGCAGAAAGAAAATATAAGTCTAATAATTTACGTTGAACATCGTACTCATTTAATAGGTTCGTAACTGCCGTGACTCAGTATTTTAATGGATGTCTTTCGAAAGTTAAAGGCGACAGATTCAAGTTTCAATGTCAACATCAATACTAGAATACATATGTGATATAGAAAGTCAGTTGCAAGTAGGCTAATGAGAAGGTTAATCGATGGCAATCAGAAGTGACCTAAAGGACAAGTGCATTTCATTAGCTAAGAAATGGACCAATTTTCTAAGGAAATGAGTGGTATATATATGAATGAGTATTCGTGAATTCGGCAGCCCAATACAATTTCTCGCTCACTCTTGTGTTCTCGCTCAAGTAGTTAGTTGGGGGGGGGTTGCCGCGTAGAAAACGGTGTATCAGTATCGGATTTTGGACACCGCTTGTGACAACAATACGCACTCAGCTAAGGAGTCTCAAATACGAGGAAGCTTGTGTCCTGGATTTCACAGCTAATCACCATTCAAACTCTAAATATTGTAGTTTTTTCAGGTCAGCCAAAAAAAACTGTTGCATAAGCTCCACTTTCTATTCAACAATGAATTGGAATTAAGAATTTGCAGATGAAAAATTAAGTTTACTCAATAATAACTTAACCGGGTAAACCACATTTCAGGCAAACAAATGCCCAAATTATACAAAGGAGAAAGTACAGTTTTTAAAAAAAATTTATTTCTCACAGGATTAAATTTCAAAATATTAAACAAACAGAACGGAAGGGTAAATATTTTCTTATTAACATGTGATTGTCATTCATATGTTTATCAATAATACGTGCGTGAATATAAATTACCATGTGGATAAAAGAAGAAAAACACATGTCAACCTAATTTCAATATCAGATGATAACCTTACGTTTTTTTAATGGGAAAATAAACATGGGAAAAAATGGGAAATTAATAAATAAACAAATTTTTTCCATTTCAAACTAATCTACATGTTACTTGTAATCGTCTTCGGAAGCTTTAATGCATACTTAGTTTTTATTGTCAACTATATGCATACGTTGTCTCAAACAAACAATATAATTTATTCTTTATGGTAATTAAAGCACAATTTAAATAGTGTGGGGAGAAAAACACAACTAAATAATGTGAATGAGCAGATTTTGTATTTGGCAATCGGAAACGGATTTGCACTGATCATATATAAATGGACAATAAACATATAGGATTTCTCCAGGATCGTATTATTTCATCATGGAATATCAGAAGGTGAGACCAAGCCTGTAATTGTAAAGAATATACTTTAAGGAAAAAAATACCACTCTTTTATATATAGCTCCTAATAGTAGTGATTGTTAATTAAGTTCAATTAACCGTAAGTCAACTGAATATCGTAATGAACAAATGTCATTCTGAATGAGTGCATAAATGTCCGTGATGTAAAATTTGAAATTCCAGTAAGTCCCATAAACTTTCCACACTAATAATGATAATGACAGTTGAACAAGATGAATTTCAGTTATGAATATTCAAAAGGTAAGCGCATAAATATATAGGTCAAATTGGTCATCTCATGAATAAGATGACCATTGTGTTTGGGGTTGGCCAACGTAAGAGAAGAGGCTGAATATTCTTTTAATACTTGCATCACAGACTAATCTTAGATAAGCAACCATTTAAAACTAAGAAGCACTGGACAGCTATTTATTCGTCGTACGGAACTGCTTAGCAGTATGCATCTATGACACCGCCGGGGATCGAACTCAGTACCTTCGATGTCGAAGCTAGCTATTCGTTTTCAGACCACTGACCAAGCATCTAATGGTGTACAATCCTAGCTCTAATCGTGTCGCGATATTGTGCAAACATCTTTGAATGCTATTGGTAGGTAACTATCCCACTTTCGATATGGTTGAATTTCGCTAATCACGGCTTTTAAACAGAACTCTGATTTTTTACCTCTCGAAATTAATCGTTAGTGGGTACATGTTTTCTTCCATTCACAAAGCTTCACACTTTTAGACTTTATAGCTATTGCTGATGCCATTTGAAGGATTCTGAGTCTGACAGATTTCGCCAAGTAATTACTAGCATGCATTACATAATAGTCATTCTAACACTAGCAATGTTTTTTATCCATAACCCTGAATTCACATTTTATCGTTTTATATTATGTATCTCGTTTAAATTTGGTTATTTCTCTGAGTTATTAATTTGGACTTAAGGCTGTAAAACAAAGTGAGAATTTATTGAAAAGAGTATTCTTGTCTATATATCTTCATATCAATATGATAGGAACTTTTAAATAGCTAAGAATAAAACAAATGATTAATGAAAGTGTAAAGGTTGACGAAGTTATTGTCAGTTAGAAAATCCAAAGTCATTACATTCTGATGTGAAAGTATGTCTGGTATTATTAGTTATAGTATTAGTACAAATTGTTCATAATGTATCATACTAAACATGTCAGTTTTCAATGACTCATTTAGTGTTTGCTTAAGATACCTGTAAAAACAGGCTAATTTTGCAGGATGATGACGTTATCGACAAATGATGTCGTTTACTCCAAGCTTGATTGAACTCTACGGTCGTTATTTCTCATTAGATCTATTAAGCCGATATGGCTCAAACAGACAGTAAATTAGTCTATTCTTTTGATGTGGCTTGCGTATATTGTGATAAAAATCCCTTTTAGAATATAGAAAAATATTTAAAAAAAAATTAGTTAATCTCATTGTGAATGCATGTGGAAATGTTCAGTTCTCTGGCCTCTTTTTTTCAATCCGTTGTTACTAAGGTTACAATTTTATTGTATCTGTATATATATGTTTATAATTAGAAACATAGGTACCATAGTGAAATTTCAATCATAAAAATAATTTTTCTCCTAACTTTTAAACTATCTACTGTTTATTGTTATGAGGATCAGACATTTTAGCTGAGATATTTTAATAAGTTGTATGCTGATGGTCTATTGAATATATACGTGTATTTATGTATTCAGAATGTGCTTAGCTTAGTCCAATAGCCTAATGCATATCACCTACAAATACGATCTGACTCGAATTCATCTAATGAATTATTCCATTCACAAATAAAATGCGCACCTAGTGGTGATATGGAATGAGAGTTGTGTACTGTAATTGGTTGAATGAATTTGGAATAGGTGGTCTAATACATATGGGATCAGTAAAATAATAATTTGATGCTTTTAAGAAACTTTAATCGAATGAACTTAATTTGATATCAGATCATAAGTGTTCGTCCTCACAAACTAGGGCTAAATAATTGATTACTAACAACTCCCTGACTGGTAAAGTTTATTAATGGAAATTATAAAGTTTACATAACTCATATTGTAAATGCCGGTCAAATTTTTGATTAAGGTAACAATTTAATCTTTGAAGATAGCATTCCTCGAGGACTGATATCAGGTAGGGAACCATTCAAAGCCATTGAGCACTGAACGAATGTTTAGTCTTAATTTGGGACTTATCAGCAATCCAAACCCATAAGGCCGAACTTGGGGTCATCATATAACGTGACAACCATGTCAACTTCTAGCTACCGAGTTACAAACCGATGGTTAATATTTTCAATATGGATCGATTCTAAAAATTTCATAACAATTATTTGGTGCGATTCATGGATAACAGTCTCACTATCTACATGGTTGAACTTCGCTTGTCCTTACTTCTCACTAGATCTTTTGGAATAAACTTTGAAACCAATTACTTTTTACCCTTCAAGTTTCTTTCATTTCAACCAATAGTACTTTGTTCAATATAGGAATCGTGTCAAAGTTTACCTTTTAAATATTTTTGCTGTTAAATTTTTCAAACAGTATCCTCAACTAAGATGCTTTGTCATTTTTCCTATCCTCACTGAACTGTTAAGTTGGCTTGTCAATACCAATTTGATCAATTTAATTTGTTTAAAAACTATTAATGTAGGGGATTTTTGAATCAATTTGGTCAATTAATTAGATTTTTTCATTATGTAATTCTAGCAGGTGGAAAGCATTATTGGAAATAGGTAACTGCTGGACTATTGTTTTAACTTGAAACTAGAATAAGACAGTAGAATTGATATTTGGCCCTATGCAAAATCGAGTTAGTGAATGAGTTACTACTTACATACTGTCCACGAAAAATATTAAATTACTTTTTACCGAATTGATCTCATTTGACTGACTGATTATTATCTAGCGATTATAATTGATAAACTGTAACGTTTGTCTTTGATAATTTTGACTGTTTCGCTGAAGAAACTTTGACCAAATAGTTGGGTGAAACCTTGTGACTATTTAAATTTCGGTTTCTGAGGTTGGAAAGAATGTATTTAAAAAAATACCATTTGTCTAATCTGTTCTATATTCTGGAAATTTCTTATTGTAGTGAATTGTACGAATTAATTCTTGCGACAGTTTAAAGTAAAGTGATGGACATCACTTCATTTTGGAAGACTTTTTAAATAAATAAGTTTCTAAAGTACTTCCTATAGATAGCTTCGCACTTCATAATTTTGATTTTGCGAATGATATATTTTTCACGGTGAGGAGGTAAGCTTGTATAAGATCATTTGGGAAAATGCAGTGTCAAAGTTCCGCTTTATGGACTAGTGACTGAATATAAATTTGTTTCAAGTGCTCCCTAGTTTCTAATAAATTATGTCAGTGAACGTAAGTCTGTGAGAAATTCTATCGTAAAATTGAAACTGTGAGTCAAAAGTAACCCAGCGATAATTGGATTTTTTTTAGACATATGCAACGTTCACATTGTTATCATTGTCGATTCGAATAGTCCCCCCCAAAAAAACGAATTTCCTTCAAATTGTGAAACACTCCAATTGCACGATGTTTATCCATTTATAAATGAAATATAAATGAGTGATGCTCTTTGCAAACAATCCTGTAGATTTAATTTTTATCACAAATCGGAGAGCTCTTGGAAACCAGAGAGAATTCCAATATGATTTTCGTCCTAGTATATAATCTGTTAGCTGTAAGTACACAGCTCTTCATCTGAAAACTACAACGTTGATTTCTCATGGAGAATACAATACATTCAGATTACCGAGTTTTATATTCCACTTGTTTACATTTTAATCGTAAGCCAGTTAAATCTACGTTGATAAACTTGACTTGTTGACATTTTATTCATAACTGATTGCTTAATCATAAATGAGCCGTAACAACATAGTAAAACTAGCACTTTAACAAGATTATGTCAGGTTATATGATTATGTCTTGTCTTTGTAGTGAGAAGTCAATATCAGAACATTCACAAAATGGAAACATAGAAGTCAAAGAGTATTCAACAGTTGTTTCTATCTAGTTTTCGATTTATCGAAGTATTCAATCCGAAACTTTTTGATCTTACAGTATCATTCTGTTTAACTACTAAGCCAAATGTTCACTATTTCAAACTCTTCAACTAAAAGAAAAAGATGAGAACTAATATTCTTTAAGTTTTAATTATTTTCAAATTAAATACATATTTTTCACTGAAAATCAAATTAAATTCTTTTACTATTGGCTTATAGAAGTCATTGAATGAAACTGTTTTAATGAATAAATAAATGTTCTAATCGTTTATGATCGGTTTTAATTTGTACTTTTTCCTTAATCTTAATAATTATTAAAAGTGAATTTATTGAATAGAACAATTTTATTTAGTTCACTTAACTTATACGTGATTTATTGAAAGAATTTAGATGAAATATCTACTGAGAGATTTATTTAAACTTTATAAAAATGAAAGGTACATGAAAATTTTAATTAAGTCACATATTTAAGTGTATACAAAATAACATCAATCGGTTCATGATATTAATCAAAAACTTAGTAATCTCCATAACTCCTATACTGATAATTAACATGTGTTCACTAGTGGCTAGCTTCTTGAAGGAATTCTCGGAGTCCTAGTGAGAAGCCGTGACCAATGGAGATAATCTGCGTCGGGTAATGACAGGTATCTACTTCAGTACAATGGAAGATGGTCGCGCAATTTCGTGGATTGGTTGATATTAGACAATAACACCAGTGGATGCCGGCTCAGTCGTCCAGTAGGTTAGGCGATGGCGCACGAGACTGAAGACCCTGGGTTTGAATCTCGCGAGCGGCACAGTGGATGCGTGCTGCTGAGGAGTTCCGCAATAGAACGAAATGGCCGTCCATTGCTTCCAGGTTTCCAACGGTGGTCTAACATCAATCGGTTCATGCTCTCAATCGAAAAATAATTTGATCATGTATTCATTATTGATTAGCAATAGGGCTTAAGACGCTCATTTCATTTACTCTAGTTGAGACTCATCAATTAAATATCAGTAATTGCGTTGACATTACTCATGTAACTTATATCTAGTTATTATCATTTTAAACAGTGTTATTTTTTAAACTAATTGATCATGATATCAACGCAAATGAATAATTTCAACTCTAAGTCTCACGGACAGGATATCTTAGTCACTTAAAAATAAAATGGTGTTATAACTATTAAATAAGTCAAAGATATTCTGAATCATTAATCTGGAAGATAGTCCTTTGAAGTTTAAAGCAGTGTGTATTGAGGAAACTTTTTAATATGAAAAATGAGATATTGGTAAGTATGAGTAGTTAAAATGATTTAGGAGAGATGTCTACTGAATCTTACTGTTAGACACTATCCAAAACATAATCATCATGTATGTGCAGAGACTATCCTGGAGTACTTTTAATGAATCGAATTATTAGGAGAAACTTGGCAGTTTAAATCTAAACATCAACAACAAGAAGTCTAAACGCTTTCAGTAAAAAAATAGAATGTTATTTAGAGAAGTAGAAAAAAATATTTCCAAGTGTAATATTTATAACAAAGAACACTGAAAGCTTTAAGGGACGTAGTAATTGGCTTCAAATTGAATTTCGGTACAGAAATTTACATTTGAATAATTTAGTAGTTAAATTTTTATTCGTCGATACTTGTATACCAATAAGCGTGAAGGTGATTCGGGATCGCGTTCAAATCAACATTCGAGTGAATTTAAATGAAATCTAATAGATAACTGTCAGAACACTCATCTCGTTCAAACAACTCTAGTAAAATCTCAAAGTTAATTTTAGACTAAAACTTAATGACGAAAAAGAAATAAATTTAAAAATACGCTTTGCTGGAAAGTGATTTATGCAATTTACACGGATCAGTATGCTGAAGTGTTTAGGACATAGGAAAAAACGAGTGGTCAGACCAAGTTATAGGAAATATTTATAAATTTATTGTTTGTACATTTGATTTATGTAGACAGGTGGATGGTTTTTGATAGGATCTTCAAATCAATATTGTAATATTTTAAGTGAGATGGTTTTACTTTGGTCTCACCAACGCCGGTGTATCCACAAAATGAAGTTATTGTAGTTGTTTGCGTTCAGGTTAGTTAAATCCAACTGTCAATAGTTTCTTCTCCAATGTCTGAAGTTATTATAATTTTATATTTCATCTTGATTATTTGTTTATTTTTTTTTAGTGATTAATCAATTGATATTTCTGTTCCATTGTCGATTGATGTACTTGTATTTTAAAATACCTCTTGTTATCTTTCTATCAGTTAACAAACTGCACAACTGTTGCGGATGACCTATTTTTTTTTTAAAGAAGGAAAACAAATATTCTTAAAATAAAGGAAAATAGTGACCGACCTATTTACTTTCTTTCACATCGTATTTTTTTGTTTTGGAACTTTAGAACTTTTAGTTGTGATTTGTTTATTTATTTCTTCCTAATGACCGTTAATCGTACATCAATAAAGTAGATACTTAAACTGAATTCATTAGTATAAATATATGTAACAAACATGTGATTTTCAAAGATTTAATTTTGGTCCAGAATAATTAGCTCTTTTTTATCTATTGAAACCTAACATGATCTCACAATTACAGTTTTATGTATTTGAATAATAAATTTGTTGATAAATCATCATAAAATCATGAATAATTAAGCTTTTATGGAAATATTGTTGAGTTATTCATCTGACCCGTAATACATTGTGTTAGAACATGAATTTAACTTAATTTCATTTCTGTTTTTACGTTTCTTGAGACCGAAAACAACAGGGACGTAAGATATTCATAAAAATGTAAATTTATACATTTTTACTTCAACAGAAAAGTAAGTTAAATATATGGATCTGCTTGTGATAATAAGTAATATGATGTTGATGGTTTGGACTAAACCATCCAGCTCAGAGAACAAAACTCCATCAATATCATCCATCTGAGCTACACATCTCCACCATCTCAGTAATATGGTATTGTTCTTGATTTTCTTTCTTGATTTTCCATTGAAAATCTGAAAGCGCTAAGCGGCCGTTCCATCCTAGTATGAAACTTTACAGCAGTACGCATCCACGATCTCGCACGCAGAAACCAGACGCAGGACTTTCGGCCTCGCGCAAATTCTTACCTTCTAAACCGCTGCTCTGGGATTCAATGGTGTTAATGCTTAACTCCAACCAATCCATGATATTGTGCGACCGTCTTTCATTGTCTTTGGTGGGTAATTGTCTCACACCCAACGCGGTCGAACTCTAATGGTCATGGCTTCTGACTGGAACTCCGAAAATTACCTCTCAAGGCTAGTCACTAGTGAGCACATGATCATCAATGCTGAGGAGTCCTACACTAGGATGAAATAGTCATTTGGTGCTTCCAGGGTTTCAGTGGTGATCTTACATTGATCAGTTCATGGTCTCAATTAAAACTCAACAATCTCTACAACCCTATATTGATCATATATTTAACCATGGTATAGTGACTTTTCAGATAGATAATTAATGAAGTATGAAAATGAACATGGCAAAGGAACCAATGATCCTTCAGTATTTTTTGCCCTTCACATCAATAACATATTTTATAACTTAATCAATAGCTTTTGTTTAGTTAATAGAAGAGCATAATATTGTTTACTATTTATTAATCGCTTCGTTGTCTTGTGATATTGAGTTAACTTTTCCAAATGAATAATTTCAGTTTAACCATAGGAACTGCCTATTAATAAACACCTTCATACACGTTCATGGATGGACGTATGTAAACCGCTTCATAATGAGACAAACAAAATCATAAGTCACTCCTAGCAAACATATTTGATTGAACTGATTGAATTGTAAAGCCAAATAATCTGTTAAACAGTTGGATTTTAATTCACTTATTAATATTATCAGAATAAAGCGTTTATATTTTTTGTATTCTTGATCTTCTTCTTTTACTCTATTTTGTAAAATAGATGGATTGTGGCTGGCAGTAGAATTCAGGGAAGGAGTTTCGTTCTATTTGCGACTAATCAGATGAACGAACCTGTATATGTTGGTGTTTCCTGTGGGACTTGAACCCGGTTTATTTCACTTCAAACATCCAAGATGTTATCCACATAGCTACTTAATCCAGATAGTGCTACGTTTGAAGAGATTGCGATATCACCTTGACCGGTGAATGGAACGAAGTCAGCAAACAACAACAGGTTTAGCTAAACTATTCCACTGCCCTATAGCCCTGCTAGCTAGAGGGAGAAGATCAGATTCAGCCGAGGGAAAAGTATGTAACACATGCATTGGGAAGCACGAAGGAAAAATCACACAAATCATGCATATATATACAGTACAAAAATGTTCTTGGGAAACGCGTCATAAAAAGGGAATGAACCAACGACAGTTAAGGTCCTTTCAAGTGAGAATTACAAACCGAAGTTAAAAGTGGGTGCTTTTCACACAAAAGTGAGAAATTCAAGTTTTCAAAATAAAATTACAAATAGAAACGTTTACCAAGTGGTCTTTGGAGATCTAACATCCTCACCAGATAGCCACTAAGTTGTGGAACTGGTATGGACTTAATTTGTAAGAATATGAACATCAATGGGATGCCGGTATATTCAGCTGCTTAGTCTTGAATGGGAAGACACACACTTCCTAGATTTCATTGGCATTCCGAAACTATCTATTCCATAAAACTTGAGGCAAAATGACTATATTGCAGTAATCCGCAATAGATGTATTCATATCAATAAATAAATAAATTGATTCAAGCCCTTATGGATAATATTCTTTATGATTTCAGAAAATTGATTTTAAATGACTATAAACACTAAAGGAAAAATCTGTAAGCATGATAAACTTAATTACAGTAGTAAGATGGGAAACAATTTACAGGATGTTAACAGTAAACTTGTTGCGTGGTCGATACATAATGTCGTTTCTAAATAGCAGCCGAAACGTTTTGTTAGTGAACGGAGAATATGAAAAGAAATGTCTTAAATAATTATAAATATTTAAATCTGCAATTCATTCAGAACACAATCAATTGGTGTGAATGGAGTTATTTCTAAGTACGCCTGCAGATTTTGTCATTATCTTTCATTGAGTATTCGTCAGAGTTATTGCAAAGCGAGCATACAAATGCAATCGCATCAATGTTAGTGAACATAATAACCCTGAATGTATTGCATTTAATTAGTTTATGGGGTTCATTTATTAAGTAAAAATTTGGGTTCTTAGTTTTGGGCTACATTGTTTGTACGACGTCTAATGATACTTCTAGGCACGTCTAACTGAAGTAAATGACATAGTGACTGTAAGCTATGGTGGATAACAATTTATGCAATACATGGTTAATAAACGGTATAGTTTAGGTTAATTCAGTATAATTTTTAAACATTTGTGAAACCTTATTATTTCTTATAGAAGAGATCAATTACATTTTTGTCAAATGGACTGTCATTTTCAAACTACTAACATACTTTTAATCAATGTTAATGAAGATTGTAATTTCTAAGTACAAAGTTTAAGACTTCATAAAAATAGTCTACAATATCTTTAGATTAATTGCTACATCACCTTCTAACTTACCGATTTTGAAATGGTTACAGATTTAAAAATATAAATTCATAAGTTGTTAATGAAGTAATATTTAAAAAGATAAAACACTTCAGTAAAGAAATTGTTCTTTAATAAGATGTCATTTAATAAAACAGCAAATTTTGGACTTAAAGTTATTTAACTCAAATCAGTCTACAATAACATAGACTAGATATTAAGCCGTTAAGAAAGTAATTGGAAAGTTTCAAATATCGTCTTAGTTATAATGTCAATAATTGTTCATGAAAACCCTATTAAAGGTGAGAGTTCTCGTAAGATCCTAGTAATTTCCAAGAACTGGTATATTTATTTTCCGGCATGATCTAATCGAATTCCTACTGTAGCTATTCTAAGGCTACTGTTGGTTCTAAGCCGGGGTAAAGAAGGAGGGTTGAGCAAATGGTTAGTAACCCTATCCAGCAGAAAACAACCTTGCTAAAAAACACTAACCAGAATAAACAATTTAAACTATTCAAACTCTGCCTTCCGAGCTGAAGGATCTTCATTCAGTAGATTTATGATGCATCATGGTAAAACCCAACATTCTCCGAAAGTCACGAGGCCAATGCTCTTTCTAACAATCAGAGCAACAAATAATACAGGTATATGGAATGTCTAGTCAATGTAGAAGACCCAGAGGACCATTCAAATAGCTTTGGAAATGAATAGATACAAATTGGCAGTGTTCAGAGTCAAGGAAACATGATGAACCCAAGCTGGACAGTAAACGCTAGATACAGGAGAAATGTTGCTGTACTCGGTCACGAAGAAGAAAATGCTCCACACATTCAGGGAGTTTCTCTGATGCTGTTCAAAGAAGCACGTAATGCACTTGCAGAGACCGGTCAAGAACAAAGAAGGCAAGCCAATCACCGAGATTCAAGAACAGAGTAACAGATGGGTAGGATAATTCGAGGGACTCTTGAATAGACCAACTCCACTGAATCCATCGGAAATCGAAGCAGCACACACAGACCTCACCATAGATGTCACTCCAACAACGACGGAAGAAATCAGGATGATCATCAGACAAATCAAGAACGGGAAAGCAGTAGGACCTGACGATATACCAGCTGAAGCTCTGAAGCCAGACATAGAAGTAACTACAGGTATGCTTCACGTTCTATTCAAGAGGATTTGGGAGGAGGAACAAGTGCCGACGTACTGGAAAGAAAGACACCTCATCAAGATACCAAAGAAAGGAGATTTGAGCAAATGTGAGAACTACAGAAGCATCATACTACTGTCAGTACCAGGAAAAGTTTCCGACAGTGGGTTATTGAACCGACTGAAAAATACGTCAACTTCCTTGATCATGAGAAGACTTTTGATAGCATGGATAGAAAGACCTTATAGAACTTTCTTCGACACTATGGAGTACCTGAAAAAATCGTCAACATCATTCAGAATTCATACGACGAAATACACTGCAAATTGGTGCATGGGGGACAGCTGACAAATGCGTTCCAAACTAGGACCGGAGTTAGACAAGGCTGACTTACTCTCGCGCTTCCTCTTTCTTCCGGTGGTTGAGTGGATTATGAAAACCTACACATCTTAAGGAAAGCACGGAATACAAATTACACCTCGGAATCGATTGAAAAATTTGGACTTCGTAGATGACCTGGCCCTTCTATCCTATACATACGAACAAATGCAGATGAAAACAACTAGTTTAGCGGCAGTGTCTGCAGCTGTAGGTTTCAACATACACATGGGAAAAAGCAAGATCTTCAAATCCAATATAGAGAACAAGCCAATCACACTTGATGGAGAAGCTCTGTAAGAGGTGTAAAGTTTTACTTATGTGGGTGAGATCATCGATGTATGAGGATGATCTTATGCAGATGTAAAGGCAAGGATTGGCAAAGCAAGGGCCGCATTCCTACAATTGAAGAACATATGAAACTCAAAACAACTGTCAACCAATATCAAAGTCAGAATCTTCAATACGAACGTCAAAACAGTTCTACTGTACGGGTACAGTAGATAGGTTTTTGTCTGTACACTGATTAGAAAGTGTACTCATAATTTGACAAAACAATTACTGATGTTAATTGATTAGGTTTATTTGTAATGTATTAATACTGATTATATTCATATATTAGCTTGGTGTATAACAGCATATTTAACTCATGATAAGGAATGATGATTGCTGAACTGTATTATTTCAATCATTGAAAATAACTTCACAGATCATCAGTTACTAACTGAACTTATTTTGGCGAAACCATGTACTTTATTATCTTCAACTTCATTTCACAGCAATCAGTATTGGTTTACATTTATCGCTTATGGATTTATTGGATATCTGTACATGTATATTATAGTTTACTTATCGTTACTTTTTTCCAGATAAGTATATCTACACAATTCAACTGTCACATGAATACTGGTACATTTACATTTGTGGCATGAATATCTAATACTGTCAAAACATTTGAAGGTAGATTTCACATAAACAACCTGTGACAAATTCCCTTACAAAGTAATTTAACATAAAATAAATATATACACTAGTTTTTTAAATGGGTTTCAGAGTTTGAACAATTATTACATTAACTGTTAATAATTATTCAAAAAAAACTAATTAAAATAAACGATGCATACTCTTAATTTTTGACATAAAGTTTCATTAATGCTATCACCTGACCGTTGCTCAGCTGATTTGTTTTCGGTTACCAATGCCAACTAATAGTACAGTTGAACAGAGTTTAAAACTACTTTAGTTTTGAGCACGGATTTATTATTTGCCGGATCATCTAGTTCGTACAAGTGATCATTTTATCAGCTGCTTCACACTTAAGCAGCCTGATAAAACCAGAAGCAATTATCAGGATAGTTGATTACTTTATTTCAAAGTTATCAGTAAGCGATTACGGTAATTGATAGCATGTAAGCATGTGACTATTAGTTGATGAGTTAGGTAACTTTAAGAGATCTTAATTTGAGGATAAATTTATACCATGTGGTTAACCATAATGATTGTAGGCTATTAAAAATTAAATGCAAGTGTAGTTGATGAGATTTCATGTCACGCAGACACAACTGATTAGCGTGTTCACTAAAGTTGCGACTCTTATCGAGAAATAAATAAAAATCACTAGTCAGTAGCTGTGAGTATTTGACTACCGAGTTGTTTATGATAAATTACTTGAGATGCTACTGAAAAATGACATTTAGATATACAGTTTGGTACATAAATATAGCATTGAATATCACAAGAGAAAAAATACGATTAATTTTTCGTTGTGATATGGATGTCCATGAAGATCACTTACTACGTGTAAGCTTATTAACTTGGTCGTTAAGTGCTTCCAGGTCTTTAATGGTGGTCTGACATTGATCGGTTCATGCTTTCAATGAAAAAAATAATAAATCAGTTAACTAATAATGTTTCGTTTTCATAATGACACGAAGTAGCGATGAAAAACATTTTCAAATACACATGGATTCGATATAAATATGTCAAACACAGAGAATAAGAAGTCCCTAACTGGAGGAATAATGAATTATCTAAATATATGAGTTAATTTGTGTACATAAATACAAATATAAAATGGATCAGTTTGACGAGGGACTTCATTTACAATATCTTTTCTCACTGGACATTACTATAATTTCTAGTGACTAGAAATGGTATTATCATTATTACGCTGGTCTACTTAATCTAGGTCCTTAATTCAACCCTTAGATCACAGATTACAAAGTATTAAGTCTAATTATGTTTTAAGAATAATATCACTTTTACTTGCCAGATGATGACTGGATTGTATTTACTTTCCTATGAACAACTATTATCCAGTAGAATGTAAATCAGTACTTATATGACATTAAATTTATTCCTAGAACCTACTCATATGATATTCCTATTCATAAAATGGGTTTTTAATTGATTCATTTAATATAGTTAACATAAAAATTCACTATAATGTAAATCCTTACCAATTTAGTTAAGTAGACATTCATATATTAGGCTTTGACCTAGATTCACATTATCAACATTGAGCGATTATGCAAGAGAAATTAGATGTAATAACAATAAATCCGTTACCAATAGATGAAGTAAGAAAACAATTCATATGTACACAAAACGAAGCATCCTACTAATATGTAACCGTGAATGCTTGATAATACTGTAAATAAATACCGATCAATTATTTTCAAACTCCACGTTTTACGTGGGGTTAGTGATGCTAGGTGGCTGCTTAAATCATAGAAGGTAATGGTAGGTTTGAACCTACGACCTAGTGGTTTAAAGTGAGTGATTTAACCGCCAGTTCATCTCACTTCAGTAGACAAGATCAAGAATCTGCAAGTATGATATGAAATCAGCTGTTGAATTAAAAGGATTCAGTTTAATTATTTGTCGTGAAATAAATTTTTATGACGAATTTAATAAAATACTGGAATGACTGACTTTATGTGATCCGACTGAATGAACATACTGGGAGATTCAAAATATCGTTTACAAACCAAAATATAGTAGATTGAAAGAGTAAAATTGTAATAAAAATAGAATCATATGACTAATGAGATTTCTTTTTCATTCTTCGCGTTAACATTCTAGTTTAGAGAACTCAACAGTATTAAAAGCAAATTACATTAATAATTTTTTAGTTGTATACCTCAGCAAACAGTAAAAGCTTGAGCTTTGTTTGTTACAAAACATGGTTTGCTAAGGTTTAGACAATAAATATACTTATAAATGGTGATAATCAGAAGAATGAGATAATATGGAGTGAAAAAGTTTTTACACCACTCTAGGTATGAACATAGATTGAAGATTACCAGGAAATAATCAAGGTTACAACAAATTATTTCTGTGCACACAAAGGAGTCTTGACTTTCTAATGACCAGGATTTCTACAGATTGCGAAGTGAGGCCTTGATGATTTCCATATAAAGCTTTGAAGGTCATTAGATCAATACTAAGGCCTGTTCCACTTAAATATTTCACTATCAAGGAGAATGGCTATCCCTGTTTTTGATGCTAACTGATTCTGAAGTCACTTAAACACATATCCAACGACTCTTGATTAAATTGTTGCATGATTTTAATTTATATGATTACAAACACATGTGAATTAGTAAATGCAAGAGGAGATGACATAATCATTTCCACACCATTGAATTCATTGTAAAATTATAGGCTTATTCCTCTCAGTGACAATCATTTTAGTAGCATAATGTGTTTTTTTCAACACGTTTTTCCAAGGGTACAATTATAGTGTGTCCTATTGATGTCGACAGGCATAAGCAGTATGTATCAGCAATCGGAATTGGAATGCATGGAGGCAGATGGTTGAGAAAATCGGGGAAAAGAGAACAAAAACATAGAGTGATTGTTATGGAAACCAAGGAATAACAAAGTTTGAGACAATTGATGGATGTTTCGCAAGTGAAGTATTTACTGTACGGTTCTCAGATTTTAACAAAATATTCTGCAATGTTGTATTCAGGTACATTCAGTTATCCCCACTCTTGTTCTCGTTCGCTACAGTAGTAAACGAATCTCATGGTAGCCCTTGAACAAGAGATTTTCAACCAATCAACAAAAACATAAAATTCATCGTTTTTTACTTTGCTCGTAACATAAACAAGCACAACAACGAGAACACTAGAAGACTTGAGTTAAGAAACAACTACAATAGTAACATACAAATGTATGCTTGTGATATTTTTCAAAATAAGAAGCAATCAAACAAACAAATATGAACATGTGATAGTCACTGTTCTGTTTTTCTTTTTACAATAAAGGAAACAAAATATCACATGTAAACAAATAGAAACTTTTTGTAGTTGGATCATTTTTTTTATGTCCCTTTCTTCTAAACATTATGTTTACTTGTGATTAAATAAAAGATTTACAGGTTACCATCATTATCGTCACGTGGATATGTTTACATTTTGCCATGCCAGTACATAAACATACTAACAAGGAGAGTAAGGTAAAAAGAAGAAAAACGTCTATTAAAAAATCAGTTGCAACAACTACTAAATTATTTGAATTGAAACAAGGGGTAAATGAGAAAGAGAAATTGTTGTTGTGACTGTATACATTTCAATTTCTACATTATTACCATTAAAAGTACATTTGATAAGTGGAAGTAGGTTGAATACTCATTAATATTGTTAAGATGTCCTTAAAATACATATATACAGGTGATAAATAAATCCCTAATTCTAAAATATGCATCTATCAAGATGAATTAAGAATAAGCATATTGAAAATCACTATCTTCATTACAGTCTATTTTTTGGGATATTATTAGTTAATGACAGGTTGGGATATTTTTCCTAAGCAAAATAACGCTTTTGTGTAACATCTAATAGATATAAGAAAAATTCTGTTTTTTTATTTAAGATATATTTCCTAAATAATCCACTTCAAGGAAAGTGTAGAAATTTAAAGAAGTTGACTTTTAATTTCAGACTCAAACCTGGACTCGTCCACGTGGGTTTAGGGAACCTAATAGTATACACTCGACATATACAAAAAAGCATGGCTAGTTTCCGAGTATATGCACCGTTGATTAGTCGTTGAGTTACATAAGTCTTCAGTTTTCAGTAATAAGGATAGTAGGTTGGTGAACCTGTGTTAATCCTGACAGATTTCTTTCCAGTGAAGGTCCAGCTTCTCCTTGAAAATATTCACTGATGGGGCTGACACCGCTTGTTCGAGTAAGGCGCTCAAATCATGACTTATTATTACTCCTAAGTCTTCATATTCTTGAACGCATGGAAGAGGTTTACCATCAATAGTATAATGGTAACTATTACCGTGACCGATGTGCATTAGCACACTCTATGTTTATAGAAATATGGAAAATAGTACATCATAAATTGATTCGAGACTCTTATTATCAGATGAGGTGACGCAATAATCATGGTGTAAGAGAAGAGTATAAGGCTGGAAATAATTTACGGGTCTTAATTATGAAAAATGATTGATTATCCAATTGGCAGATATAAAGAAAAGGTCATAATAATGAAATCTTGTTTCAGGGTAACAATAACTGATTAGATTTTAAATTACAAAAAACTAATGTAAAAAATCAATAATAATAATGAAAATAGAAAAAAAAATTCGGAACACTACAAAAGGGAATTAGGGCCAAGGAAGGATGAGAGGTTGGACGCATAGATTATGCACGCAAAGTTCGGGTTGAAATGGTGGATTGTCAATGCCTCAGCAGTGCATAAGATTTTGATTCGACCTCTCTTTGATCCAATTACTTTGACTGTTTAGATTATTTTCAAATAAGACCCCTTTGGAGCGATGTGTACATAATTGATTAAATGCTCATGTATTGAACTAGTAATTGTTTTGCATTCTCCAATTAAAAGCCATGGCTTGTAGTGTTCTGAGATGTGTTTGGAAAGTGATTGCTTTGTGCGGCTGATGTAACCTACCCCATATACTTACTTACTTACGCCTGTTACTCTCAATGGAGCATAGGCCGCCGACTAGCATTCTCCAACCCACTCTGTCCTGGGTCCCCTTTTCTAATTCCATCCAATTCTTGTTCATCTTTTTCATGTCTATTCCCATTTCTCGGCGTAATGTGTTCTTTGGTCTTCCTATTTTCTTTTGGCCTTGAGGATTCCATGTGAGGGCTTGTCTTGTGACGCAGTTGGGTGCTTTCCTCAATGTGTGTCCTATCCACTTCAAGCGCTTCTTCCTGATTTCTTCCTCCGCTGGGATCTGGTTTGTTCTCTCCCACAGTACGTTGTTGCTAATAGTGTCCGGCCAACGGATCTGAAGTATTTTGCGTAGACAACTGTTGATAAACACCTGTATCTTCTGGATGATGGCTTTCGTAGTTCTCCAGGTTTCCGCCCCATACAGTAGAACGGTCGTGACATTTGTATTGAAAATCCTGACCTTGGTGTTGGTTGACAGTTGCTTTGAGTTCCAGATGTTTCTCAGTTGTAAATATGCTGCTCTTGCTTTGCCGATCCGCACCTTCACATCTGCATCAGATCCACCCTGTTCATCAATGATGCTGCCCAAATATGTAAAAGTTTTTACATCTTCCAAATCTTCTCTGTCAATTGTGATTGGATTGGTGCATGCTGTGTTGTATCGGAGAACCTTGCTCTTCCCTTTGTGTATATTGAGACCTACTGCTGCTGAGGCTGTTGCTACACTGTTCGTCTTCTCCTGCATTTGTTGTTGCGTTTGGGATAGAAGGGCCAGATCATCTGCGAAGTCCAGATCGTCCAACTGCATCCTAGATGTCCATTGTATCCCGTGCTTCCCTTCAGATGTGGGCGTCTTCATGATCCAGTCGATCACCAGGAGAAAGAGAAAGGGTGAGAGTAAGCAACCTTGCCTAACACCGGTCTTCACTTCGAACGACTTTGTCAACTGTCCTCCATGCACGATTTTGCAGCGTAATCCATCATATGAATTCTGTATGATATTGACTATCTTTTGAGGCACGCCGTAGTGTCGAAGAAGCTTCCATAGTGTTGTTCTGTCCACGCTATCAAATGCCTTTTCGTAGTCAATGAAGTTGATGTAGAGTGATGAATTCCATTCAATTGATTGTTCCACAATGATCCGTAGAGTTGCGATTTGGTCTGTACAAGATCTATCCTTCCGGAATACTGCCTGTTGGTCACGAAGTTGGGCGTCTACGCAGTCCTTCATCCTGTTTAACAATACCCTGTTGAAGACTTTTCCTGGTATTGAGAGAAGAGTGATGCCCCTGTAGTTATCACAGTTGCTGAGATCGCCTTTCTTCGATATTTTGATCAGAAGTCCTTCTTTCCAGTCTTTTGGTACTTGTTCCTCATCCCAAATCTTATTCAAGAGAATGTGGAGTATTCTTGCCGTTGCCGCTACGTCTGCTTTTAGTGCTTCCGCTGGAATGTTGTCCGGTCCTGCTGCTTTGCCACTCTTGATTTGTCCGATGGCCATGCTGATTTCTTCAATTGTTGGTGGGCCAACGTTGATTGGGAGGTCCGTGGGTGCTGCTTCGATGTTGGGTGGGTCCAGTGGAGCTGGTCGATTCAAGAGTTCTTTGAAGTGTTCTACCCACCTGTTTTGTTGCTCTTCAATGTTGGTGATTACCTCGCCTTCCTTGCTTTTCACTGGTCGTTCTGGTTTGCGGCGATTTCCAGAGAGTTTCTTTGTTATGTCATACAGTTGTCTCATGTTCCCTTCTCTTGCAGCCTTTTCCGCCGTCTTTGCTAGATCTTCCACATATTTACGTTTGTCGGTTCTGATGCTCTTCTTCACTTGTTTGTTTACTACTGTGTATTCAGCTTGTGCCTTGGCTTTTTCTGCTCTTGTTCAGCTGGTATTGATTTCTGCCTTCTTTCTTGAATCTTATCCAGTGTATCAACAGTGATCCATTCCTTGTGATGGTGCTTCTTGTGACCCAGGACCTCATGACATGTTGAAGTGATTGCCTCTTTGATCCCCTCCCAGTTGCTCTCCACAGTAGTTCCTTCTCCATTGAGTAGATCATGAAAGGCCTGGAACATGTTGCTGAGGACTATCTTGAATTTGTTGAGTTTGTTAGTATCCAGAAGAAAGGCCGTATTGAACTTTTGTGATATTGTCCGCCCCATTGTCCAGTGTTTCTTGAGTTTCAACCTACCCCACATGAGCAAGTTAATTTAAAGATGCACATTGCTGTGACCCAAAAAGGGAATTTAGGGAGCTGATAGGCAAAGCAAGAGCAGTATGTGTACAACTGAAGGACATCTGGAACTCAAAACAATTGTCAACCAACACCAAGGTCAGAATTTCCAATACAAATGTCGAGACAGTTCTACTGTATGGGGTGGAAACTTGGAGAACTACGAAAACCATCATTCAGAAGATAAATGTGTTTATTGACAGTTGTCTGAGTAAAATACTTCGGACCCGTTGGCCAGATACTATCAGGAACAACCTACTATGGGAGAGAAAAAACCAGATTCCAGCGGAAGAAGTGGATAGGACACATGCTGAGGAAAGCACCCAACTGTCACAAGGCAAGCCGTCGCTTGTAATCCTCAAGGCCAAAGAACACATTATACTGAGAAACGGAAACAGATATGAGAAGAATGAACAACAATTGGATAGAACTAGAAAGGAAGGCCCAGGACATAGTGGGTTGAAGAATACTAGTAGGTAGCTTATGCTTCATTAAGTGTAACAGGCGTAAGTTTATCTTTAACACATCCATGAATGGAAGACCGGCTTGGAAAAACAATTCAGAGCTTAGCTGTGTAGGAAGTTTTTTCAGTGATTTTGAAGTCGTTTATTCAAGATTTCAGCAGCTGTATCTCCTTTAAATTCCATATTCATAAAACGTTTTCTTTTGTACTGTTGGTGCTTTTTCGGAATGATGTCAAAGTGTTAAGTTATTATTGACGTATCTAGGCGGATAACCATTCCTAATGAGTCTGTCGAAGTTGAAGTAATTTCTCATCTATTGTGTCAGTAGAACATATTCGCCTGATCCTTGAAGATGAAGAGTGAATTAAATTCCTTTCTATTCAGTGGGACGTAGCTATGTAAATTCGTGTACTGCCCATTCCAGGTCGACCTTCTATAGATCTCTGCAAAAAGCCATCTGACCTTACCAATCGGACATCAAGGAAATGAAACCCCTCATTCGCCTTTGCTTCTAATTACAGAATATGTTATTTTAATTATTAGATGAAATTTGTATATTAGAGGATTTGTACGAAACCAATAGTTTAGTATGTGATACATTTACATACATTCGAATAGCATCAAGTACCGTAAAAGCTGATTCGACATCATAGTGAATAATGTTGACAGAGTGATAAAGCAAGTGGACAGAGCGCTACTTAATGTTTTATTCATACGGGTTCTTTCTGTCAGTTGTTAATATTATGAACTGAATTTGACCAGTCTTCGTGGACTTACAAACTCCTTAAATCGATACTTTAATATTCTGTGTTTACAAGTGAATCGTGTTTTTGTAAACAATAACCAATGAGATCCAGGATATCTTCGACTTGTCAGCTAGGTGAACATGCATTTTTAGTGTTGTGGATCAAACTGAAACTCAATCTAAATATCCGTTGCCTTATTAATTAGACTACAAAATTATAATAGTCACTGCAATTCATTCAACGCTAAATGAATAGTAAATATAACGAAATGAGCATCCAGTTTTTTAAAATTCCTAACCATATTAATTACATACGAATTTTTTTATTTCTCTGATTATTACTCGCTGACAAATCGCTCAGAAAAAAAAGAGACGATAGAAATCTGAAAATTTGACGTTAAATTTTATTACACACAAAAATAAATGACATTTTATTGGTTTTTCTTTAAGAAATCTCTCTGTTCATTTTTTAACAATAAAGTTTAGAACACAAACCTATTGTGAACAAATGAAATCAAGTTAACAAAATATGAAAGAATAAAAAGATGTAATTGTGTACACAAGCAAAATGTTTGCAATTTTTGTGCATTCACTGATTGATTGTGCTGAAACTTAGTTAGTGAGAATAATTTCCTTTTTATTATTATTATTATTAGCATGTGCATTAATTCATTTACTTTGTATATATTCTGTGATAAAATCAAAACAAAATAGGTATCGATTAATTGACCATTGAAAATAACAATAAATAACATACAAAAAATATGGGATAATCCACTATCTCATTCAAGTAAATATATATATATATATATATATATATATATATATATATATATATATATATATATATATATATATAAGATCTAGGCGTTAGCATTGTGCTTGTGACATGTCTGTAAATTTTCAATATTTCGAGAAAATATTTAAAATAAAACAGAATGGTTCAAATGAAAATTCACTGAAAAAATATTGTAACGACAACAATAAAAAAACGAAATGGATAAATCAAATGGAGAGAGTAATGAATAATAAAATAGTTATGAAAATATAGAATAGTACAAGATGTGTAAAGTTGAAAATAGAAGAAACAAAAACACAGCGAAACCAGGAGAAATATTATTTTCTTGAGAGAAACTAATATTTGCTCTTTAGGTAGCAGAACAAAACTAGCTTTAATTGTTATATACTCAATTTTCAGTATTAATATTATTGATCTTACATTCACAGGGTATAGGAAGATGAAGAATAAGTAGAGAAAAAATTATAATCTTTACTAAATAAATATACAAGAAACTCTTTTTCAATATATGTTCCCTTGGTTTGTATTATTCACTCACAAAAAATAAACAGAACAATGTAACAAAGCCAACTATCGATTGTGTATTGTAAAAGATGAACAGATGAAACTATCATTTTTGGCAAAACGTATAACACAAAACAAAAGATTTATGTGTGTACAATCAAAAAATATTAAGAAGATTAACAAATTAAAACACTAAAGAAATTGAAAATAGCAAAAACGAAATACAATTTAAACAAGAACAAAACAGTTAATTACTTATCAACTATTTTTTCCCAGGTTTAAACCTTTATTATTATTACTAACGTCAATAATAACAAGATCAGTATCAAACGAAAAATAATATAACATCTTTTCTACTATTCAAAAAGGTACAAAATTGATTTTCATCAGTTTTTTCTTCAGTGGAAAAGTTTTTCTACTAAAAAAATAGATGAATTCTATCTCTACTAGTGGATTTGATAAATATTTAACATTTACTGGATTTGTAAAAGTACACGTAAATAAATAGATATAAACTTATGAGTAGTTTAGTATAGAGTGAGGAGAATAGGCTTGTTCGATGGACGAAACACATACATAATCAAATACAGAAAAACATAAAAATTGGAAATTGATAAATAGTAATTCAGAAAGGAAACTAAAAAAGTAGGACCGTTTACATATTCATGTTTGGCAGATTAGAAACAGAAGAAAATAAGCAAATTATCTATCTGTTTTTCATGTGTATGGACACATCTGTACACAAGTAAAAACTCACCGAAAATAAACATCTAAATAATCTTATCCCATTATATATATATATATATATATATATATATATATATGCGCAGATGTGTCTGTGTATGCGTAATATGAATACAAGGTCATCAGTGAAATTTGATACTAATATAAACTAAAACTAATAGTGAATAAATCAAATGGTTTTCTACTTTTCTCAAAATGTAAGATATTTGAGAAAAGCGGTATACGTATGTGGAATAATGTTAAATGTTTGAAGCAGAAAAAACGAATGAGTTTGTTCCGATATATGAATATCTCTATAGAATATCAGTTTAAATGCTTCGTAACACAATATGCAATTTATTTAGTCACTGTAAAATCCATAAGATATTGTTTCATTTCCACAATTTAATTAACTAAGAGGTTGACGACAACTGATTATCTCCATAGGATACAATGAAGTGAATGATTTATTTGGTAATAAATCATTCGATGTTCTAGAAAACATATCGGAATACGATGACCCGCCAATGATATTCCTTGGACTATTCGTGTATAATCGATTTGTATTATAATTCACATTTGATGTTCCACTATAAGTAAGCGATGGAAGTAGACGAATCGAACGACTACCGCGTAGTTTTTCTTCGTATTCTAATAATTGTCGCCAAAAACCGGGATTTGGCTGAATACATGGTCTTATACTGCGCACGTGTTGATAAGCATCAGCAAGACTCATATTCGTGTGGCGCATTAAATAAGCTAATACAAGTGTACTGGAACGTGAAACACCTGCCATACAATGTATTAATGTTTTACCACCACGCCGATTTTCAGCAGCTATTCGATCGGATACTCTATCAAAGTGAACACGTAAATTTGCACTCTCTATATCTTCAACGGGGACATGAATAGTATTCATCACAGCATTACGAATATGAACCGGTGGAGAATCAATCATTGCAGATACTAACAATGTAATACCATGTTGACGTAATCTGTCCGGTGTAATAGCATTTAAACTACTCAGAAACAGATGATTATTGATGCGTGCAATTTGACTGAACATTTGCATAAAATCTATTTGACAGACAGTATTGTATGGTATAAGTGGAGTGACAGTAGTATTTCGATTCCCAATAGCAGAATTATAATTTCCTGATTTAGTAAGTGTATCACAACTTTTTTGTGATTTATCTGACGAATTAAACAATATTGGAGTGACTGACGGTGTTTTTGATCTTGTTTGACAATAAGATGAATTACTTTGCACTGTTTGTGTAGTGTTTGTTATAGTAGTAGATGTAGTTTGTTTATCACGATTACTCTCGTAAGCACCAGCAGCAGAAATCACTGAACAGGGATTTAATTTATCCGATACTACTGTGGTATATGTGCTACTAAAATTACGTTTGGGTGTGTTGGTGTAGTCATCTTTTGTAATTTCATTGGTCTTTAATAAATTACTAACAGGTAAATCAGAATTATAAAATTCTAACAGTTTTGATCTTTGCTTATCACCAATTGGTGGTTCACAATCATCCCACATATTACGACGTAAACTTAGACTATTTGCTGTCTGATTTGTTGTACTGTTATTTACTAAACGATTATTAATACAAGTAATATATGGGGAGGCGTGGGTGTAATTTGTATTACTTGTGCCAGTTGTAATTGTTGAATGATTATTGGAATCGGAAGCCCACGTTTGACTTACATATGACAGGCTTGTGCCATTCATATTTTGATGTGGTAAAATTGTGGATGACTGAGGCGGAGGGGGGATGGTAGCTTTATTAATTACATTTGTCCGTCGATTTTCATCAAAAGGACGATAGCTTGAACTGTAGATTGTTGAATAACGATTCATTTTATTTATTGTAATGTAATGATTTCTAGATAAACAGGAATTTGGTACATCTTATAAATTAAAAAGAATTATTACATAGATTGGTTTACTATTCAGCTTCTTATGATGGTCAAATATAAAGGGAAAATAAAATAGTGATTTTAAAATTTAGTAGAAGTAATTACGACAATTACACATACACTAAGTGTAGAATATTAAAATGTGAAATAAAAAGTAGAACTTATGATAAAGTCATTAAATGTAATAATACAAAAATCCCCTAGCTACGGCATAATTAATAATCTTAATTTACGAAGATAAATAAACAAACCATTGAGTTAAATAATCAAAATCTGTAGAAACTTTAAACAGCCAGCTGTTTTAGAAAGTAGATTTAATTGTTATTCAATGTCACTTAAGTATAAGGTGCCAATATTAATTTTAAAAAGGAGACTATACTGACAGTTAATTAACAATGTTTAAGAATGATAATTAGGTGATTCGCCTTAGATACTTAAAGCCATGTAACTTACCTAGGTTGACGACTACATAAAGAGAATTGATTCCTGATGAATTCGTTCAGTGCGAGAATGATATGAATATGTTGTTTATTTCCTTGTGATTCTGCTTTTGTACACTTGCTTTGGAGGTTGTTTTGGCTTATTCTGTATCTATACTCTTCTTACTTTTTCTTCTGATACTGTTGGAGTATAGTTGTTGAAGTGTAGACATCAAATGAAATAACATTATCCCTATACATTCAATTATTTTGCTTATCTTCGTGATTTTTGGTAGGTAATCTGAGTGGTGAATTAATTTTGTCTACTTCTGAATGCCATATACGACAAAGCAAGTAACACTGTCCTATACGTTAAATTTGGTCTGTTCCATAGAAAAAAGTCAGTTGACACTAATTACTTTAAGCTAATCAGTTAAGTTCAGTAATGCTTCCAAGCAAACTTGTAAACGTATTAAACTCTCATTTTCCATTGTGAAGGTAATAACAATCATGATGACTGTGAAATTGTTGAGAATGGGTAGAGCTTTTTAACAGTTAATATTAAACATCATATAAAAATTATACTAGGACAATATACCATGTTCTCCGATTTAGTGATAGTATTGGTAGGTTGAATTATCTAACTTGATCAGTATTAAAAACTAGTTAACTAGTTTTTAGTGGACGAAGAAAAAAGATGGTCTGCACTTACAAATAGTCAATTTAAACTCAGATAAACAACAGATACAGCGTTGGACTGCAGAGCTGTTTTATATAAATGGAGGTGAATAGAGGGGACCACTAACTTTCATCGTGATTGTGGATACATATTACTAGGGAGTGCTACCATACATAAAACATAGATGAAGTAGAAGTTTTAGAGCGTCACCTGCAATTATCGAATGATCAACTAATATTTGACGGTATACAAGTGTATCTGTAGATTTCTACCCACAAAATTCAAGACGACAATTGAACAGTCGTTTTGACTTATATAAGCCTATTGAACTTCGGTTTTAATAATTCATATAGTTTTCTACACATTTATGTAAAAAGAGTGATCTCAAACAATGCTTAGTATACTTTTATTTCCCTATGTTCTATATACTTTAAGAACAACTGACCAACCATTAATCTAGCATTAATATAACTAGATGTGGGAGTACATGAAGTCTGAATATTTTTTACTTGATGATAATTAATTCGAAAAAAATTAAAATATAATTACCACAAATCTCAAGTATACGTATACAAACAGTATTTCGTAACAAAAACTTGGGTCTAGAGTGAAAAATAATTTGGCAGATAAAAATGTTTTGCTTATTACATTTACTTTTGATTACTGTAAATTTAAGAGATTATCACAATACGTGTCGGAAGAAGATTAAAAGACAACAGAAGAGCTTTTAACTGTCCATTTTATGAATATGGATCGATATGAAACAATTTTGGCTACTTGAAAATCGTTTATTTCGTAAATGAAAAAAAACTAAGTGATGTAGTTATGCGAATATATCTGAGTCAGCTCTCCCTCTCGAAATGCTCTCACGGGGCCACGCGTATACAGCTACTGTCAGGGAGGACCTACTCACTGCCTTCTCGTGGCAGGGGTGTTGTTTATGAAATTGAGAAAACGAGAAGCAAATGCCCGGCGCTTTAACCAGGTTTGTGGATATAGAAGATCCACCTAGGGAAGTTAAAAAACCCTGATTCCAAACCAATGGTGCACATGGCTCCAGGATCTTGAGGGAACAAATGGCGTATGAACCAATTATTGGTCACCGGCTAGCATGCGACTGCATCTCCCCACGATGCTCCACTGCCTCGTGGAGCAGACCTTTAGGTCAAAGGCTCTGGATGTGGCCCCCTAAGAAAACCACTCGGGCAGTATCCCAGCCCTCACACAAATCGAATGATTTATGTGGCACATATCTATTTGGTGCCTCCTTGTACCAATGTTCATATGTTTAAATAAAATAAAACAAATTTACAATATGTTGTTTAACTTGGATTTAGACAGTTGATGTGTTTGATACTGAACAACGATTATGTCTCTATATCATGATTGTGTACTAAGTACTTTCTGACAGGAACATGAGAAAGTATAGAGGTATCGAGAAGTTTCCACTACCTAATAACATACTAGAAGTATAGGTAAATGATGGTCTAATCTTATGAGCAATTATTATTAAGGTACAATATATCATTTTAAAATACCAAACTATCATGAGTTTATCCAGAATTTTAGCAACCAAGTGATATTTGTAACAATTTAAACTACTACCAAAAGCTCAAGAATTCACTAGCTTATATAGTAAAAATTATTAATTAAAATACTTGAAATAAAAGCATCTTTGGAGCAATATTTTATTTTAAACAAACAAATAAGCTGTGAGAGATCAACATTAGGATCCCTTTGTAAGGTGTCGGACAAATATGATACTACAATAAAATAATGATAAATCCCATAAACACAGTGATATATGGTTGGAATCCTTGTAATTAAAAAGTGTGAACTCTAATTGTTGAAGGAATTTAAAAACACATAACAGCAAAACTCATGACGTCTTTTAGAGACAACGCATTATGTTCTGTGCTAACGGTGATGTGAAGTCATAAGCTGATGATAAGACAGGTACGAGGATTCGTTGTGAGGGATTAAATACGCAGAAAGATGGAAAAAACTGTCGTACGAATACTCATTAAGTGACACTGTAGTATATGACACAATAGCCTGTCGGAGGTAAAAATGAAAATGAAATAAATAATGTAGAAAAACAAGGTATGTGAGATTTATGGTTTATAAAAGCACGCAGATGAAAACGGAACAAAAAGTTAACGCTTACAAGCAAACACTAACAATTTCGGGATCGCCCTGATGAAATGGTAGCTTAAAAGTTTGTTTCAGATGGTGTAAGAACTTTAGACGAATATTCCTAATATTTATCATGCAAACCAGGAAACTAAGTTTTATTTGGTAAAGCTAAGATATACTTTCTTCAAAATGTTGCTTAAACTAGAGTAATAAAACAATAAATTGTTATAAAATAAAACAATAATAATACAACCCAAAAGTCTCCGATGTCGGAGCTAACGATATTATTCAGTTACTCAGGTATTAATAAGCAAGGCGAGGTTCAAACATGAGCTTGACCTTTTGAGATTTGAGAGTTTAAACTATGAAGTTACAACTTTAGTATAATGATAGGACCGCTAAGTGTTTAAAATCCCCTACATGTGCGTCAGTACCACCGAGTTCGAGTCATGTTATTTAACGTTGTAAACCGATGACTAAATATACCTCACCAACCGTAACCAGATAGCCCATATTTTTGAGAACAATTCAGACTACTAGTTAGTAACTTTAGTAACTCATTCTATATCTTGGTTAGATAACACTGAGTCCTTTTTAACTTAGCTAAATAGCATAGCGCGCCAAAATATGTGGAAGTCATGCATTATGCAACACGTAGGCAGTTTTGGAAACGTGGAACACACATGTCTTTAACTTCCAGTTACTTTGTTTTACGACTGTAGAGTAATACAGAGTGGACTATTTCTTGACATACTTTTTGGTAGACAAATTGACACTCAAATGTACCACGCTTGACTAAAGCTAAGAATCAAACGGGCATTTAAAATCTGCGCAAAGATTCCATTAGTTACGTTCGGTGAGATTATTAAGGAGGTTAGACATATTTGAGTTTCCCAACTATCATGATCTGAGGAACAAGGAGGAAGTAATGAAACTTTTTGACCACCTTAACACATTAATTAAGAGCTTGTATTGCAGCAGACTAAGCAAATACCAGGTGAAGGATTGGAATTTTTATTATCTTCGTGCATTTTACCTTCAGTAAATGGACTAAACTTTCTGAATAATGTAAGTTGAAAGTCACAATGGGAAATTACGTCATCATTATGTTTTGTTTAGAGGTTATGAAGAGCCTCAGTATATTGGAAACGTACACCGTAAATAGATTATACAAACATGCTGGAAATACTGACCCAGAAAATAGTTATGGTAATGATCATAATATTTCATCAATATGATGCGTTTAGACTTTCATCATGAGTCCAAACACATGTGATGAATAAGTAAATCATGTGATAATTCGAACTCTATTAAAAGACGGACTGAACATTTTCAGTTGAAACACGTACTACGTTTTAATCAATGTAGTTAGAGACATTTGAACATGGAAACCAGTACTCAGTGGCGTACTACAAGGTTCTGTTCTAGATCGTTTACATTTTGTATTATACGTAAATGAACTCTTGTGCACCACTAAATCCACAATCCTATTTGATACTGATAACACCAACAGTAACGGGAGGCGAAGATGCATGTGCACTCTTGGCCAACCTAGATGTTCTGCTTAACTGATCTAAAATCAATCCATCTAAGTGGATCTGCATGAACATTGAAGATGCAAAAGTAAATAATTACAGTACTGGGGAAGGGTCGGTGCCTTTTAGTCCTATCTCACAATGTCCTAGGGGTAGCGGTGAGTCACAACTTTAAGATCACGGCCCGTTGCCGTGCGATTGAAGCTAAAGGTTCAGAATCATCTGGGCTTTAGGATGAACATTTACCAGGTTGGATATAAGTATCTCCACCACAGTATAAACAACCTTGGTGGGATTCAGAGTTGGACTGCGTCTAGGCTGCAGGCCACCATTCAAAATGTGACTCTTGGATCATGAAAAATAATAAAAAGAATAGCTACCTGCAGAATTCACACATACAATGGCTTGAGAAGTTTGACTTCTTTACTTTGCCTTGCTGCAGATACAGAGGTAATCTGATTCTGATGCATAGAACTGTTAAAAATGGTTTTAGATCTGAAGGTACTATATCTTTTCCTTCACAACGGATCAGAACAACTCAGAGTACATAACAGGCGAGCTCAAAGGCCAAAAACGAGTCATCAACTCTTGGAGTTTGATCTACCCGAAGTAGTGTCCTCACGTTCAATTGAAGTGTCAGTTGGTGTGATAACTTTAACTTAACTAAAAAATTACCGAAATGGAGATTACGTTTTCGTCCGTTTGTCTTCACTGATATAAGAAATGTAACTACTTTACCAGCTTCAGGTTTATATACTCGACTGACATAGAATTCACTAGAATTCATAATATTCACTGATATACGACTGCATGAGATAGGTGGTGTTTAAAGGAACTATTCATAACACACTGTTAAGTTTATTTCTATGAACATATATAAATCTTAGTTGAGAGATGGTTATTTGATAAATGAATTCATATTTTATCTACCAGAAGCTTATAGATGAAAATTATATCTTTTGATTGTAACGTTAGCTGTGTACAGACACAATCATACAACAGATGAGATACATGAACTGGAGTAAAATGAATTTTTGGAGATTTACGAAGAAATGTTATCCGATTTCGAACAGTTTCATATTGATTAAACCGACCTAAACAACACCATACTATTTAACAGGATGTTTGGTGCTGTCTATCACCAACGGCTTACCCCAAGTTTGTCAAATCCAGTAGGATTTTTCTGATACCAGAGACTTAAGACTGTTCTTCAACGTTGAGGTTCAAGCGCAAATTAATAATACCGATTGATACCAGCCTATCATAAACACCTTAGGCATGATGAGAACTGATACCCGACAGTACTGTCTGAAAGTCCTTAGAAGTTAATTCTTGATTATCTCTAGGTTTGAAAAGACATAAAACCTCTAGAACAATCAAATATCCATCATTATTGCTTTTGGGAGACTACTGAATTATCAAAATTTGTAATAGATATTAAGACCACTTTATTACACGTAGTAAACTAAAAAGTTGTTTAGAGATATTTATGTGAAATAGTAATATATAAGAAAATGACACATATTTGTTTTGATAGATCTTTATCAAAGATATTGGACAGTTCTGTTACCCACGTAGATGCTACAGATACGTTCAGAAACATCTACATCAATAATCAGATAGGAAGAAGCCTCTAGTATACAGCATTCTAGATATGGTATTATCCAGATGGGAAATAATTAAGTCCACAATGTTTAAAATATGAAAATACTGATTTTTATACACTCGTGAAATAGGGAAAATTTAAGTTTTCTAGTAAAGCATATTTAAACCAGTGTTTTTTTTCTAGTGAGTAAAGTAATTCTGATAGAAGGTTCGTTATCGCAACCAGTTTTCGCCGTTTTTTAACATATGTGCCATGCAAAAACTTGCTTCTGGAAATTCTGATGGCGATTTTAAATAAAGTTTGGTTAGTGGGATAAACATAGAAACGCTATAAAGTTTAACTTCAGATGTATAGGACCTACATAGAAGAACGAGTACCAGTGTCACACAGGATTGATTCACAACTTAACGACATACAAATATATGTTAACAGACTAGTACAATGACTAGAATAACAGAAATACAAACGACATAACAGAATTAAGCAGAATAATCTCTACCTGGTATAAACCGATATGTTGAGCAATAAAATAAATTCAGCTCTTCATGTTCTGTACATCAAAGAATGCAATATGTCAAATCTTTACTGAAAATTTTAAAAAGAGCCATAATTATATTTTAAAATTAACAAAGAATGAATAAAATATTACACATGTCTTTGTTTTAACTGTTGTCATGACAACATTTAAGCTCTCATCTTAAACATATGTGAATGTAAGAAGAATGGCCGTTAATTGAATTATCTCTCAGAATAAACTGTTGCATTGCAGTCGGAGTAATATATTAGTTTTTAGCACAACATGACTGATATGTTAAACGTGTTATTGTGTGATGAATTAGTAAATTGTCATTGTCATATATGCTGACATGTCACCATATGTTTCACCATATATTTCCAAATCACCCTTCATGTATTCAAGGGTTTTAAGTTATTCTTAAACCTCGTGTTGTCCCATGTTCGTCAACGGCTACTAAGTGTCTTGGCCATATGAGTTCATTATGGTTACTAGGCAGTATTAATATATTTGCATTATTTCTGGAGGCACATAAAATAAGCAATGTATGGCTAAATCTTTGTCGATGTTTTAAACCAGTGTGAGTATGATTATTGTTCACGGTTGGTGATTAGGGTTAGGAACCAGATTACTGTTTTCATTACTAACTGACATGTAAAATGCCAAGACGCTATTTAGCCAAATTGATGAATAAGTTTCGCGCCAAAACCCAAGACCTGTTATCCTATATCTGATTGATTCGTCCATAAATTGCGGTTTCGCCTGTTTATAAATTACGTGTGCTGGAATATATCTATGTCCCACCACAGTTAGATCTCTTTCAATGAAGAATTCGGTCAAACATGATGAATAAGATGCTCTAAAACCACTTTTTATCTCCGATAAAAGATTACTCCCTCCAACGTGACGTGAAATAACGGCTCGAATAACTTCCATTAATTTATTAATGATGCTAGTCGGACAAACTTTTCAATTGTTGACTGGATGTTTACGAGGCCATGGCATCCTTGGAGTATATTTGTACTTTTGACTGCCTTAGAGATACATCAAACAGTACTCTCAATGGCTAAGCAATCATATCCTCCAGGACCTCCATGATTCAAGGACGAGTATTGTCAGGACCACTAGGCTTATCTGGTCGGACATGTCAGAGTATTTGTTGAACAAATTCCGTCGAAAATACTCGATTGTTAGAACTAATGTCCGGGCTCTCAACATCACATTTTGAAAAATCACCGAACTAATCAAACGAGGCTTTATTGACATAACTAATTGACGATCTCAGTGAATTTTCTTGCAGCAGGAGTCACGGTAGTTCACAAGTTTTTGAGTTCACCTCACTATATACAAGAGCAACCATTTATGACTGCTCTGGGGATCCAAGACCAGAGGTTTCTCATAAACTAATAAAGCTCTACTCATAAGCATTTCAGAGGCGTTTCTAGTTTTACATCAAATGGATTTGGATTGTTCTGAGTCTGAAGAGGTGAACAGGTTCCTATGTATCTTTCTATATCTAAGATACTTTTTGACCCATTTTGTTATCCGTGGCAGATACTGGTTAGATCTATGTGATTTTAGGCGTGACATAAATTGCAACGTAACAGAGTTAAAAGTAGCCTTAAGAATGAGCGATATTTTATCAGTTGTTGAATTAATGTTAGATAACTCATCCATCACTCAAGGCCGGAATGCTTACTCGCCACACATTTAGGCTAGTTTAAGTATGATCACTGACTGTGTCACAGATCCGGATCATTACTGCTACCTTGACGTGGTGGTCGGGCTTGTCTATCGTAATGAGCCAATCGAGCTATACTGGCGGGAACATAAACAGTCACCAAATATGAATGTTTAAATATTTCTTTCAAACTGTATAAATAACTACAATCCAGTAAATATCTTTTGATCAAATTGCAAACGCAAGTTTGAACAGTAAAATCGTTTAGTCAGGGCCAATTCCTTTTCGATTTGTTTTTAATAATACTACAATTGGTTTGAGAAGAACATGAATGATTCTTATGATATACAACTTCGCACTTTTAGAATTTACGAAAGCAGGAAGCGAAGTATCTAATCAAGAGAATATGACAAAGATTCCTTTGAATGAGACAGAATTTGAATATCTAAGAACTACACTTATATCAGAATCAACAAGTGTTTCAGATAAATTTGATAAGCTGTATTATTCTAAAGGATACCTTACAGGAAGGCAGGTAGGTAGACAATAAAAGGATTTTAGAGATTGAAAAAAATAAATTTCTTCTCTGTAACATCATTTCAGTATACCTCATATTTAGACTAGTCCCAATTGTCGTTTGGAACATTATTAAGTCACGAAGGCATAATGAAATCTGTCTGTTTGAAGTTCTTATTTTTTTAAACTCATCCTGAAATGCATGACAAACGTTTTTAAATTCACTCATTCAATGAACACGATCAGCAGTCAAACTGCCCCTATATTTGTTTTTTCTCTGATTGATCGTCAAATTTCGGTATTTTGGGTAGTGAAGATTATTAAATTCCGTGGTTTTACATTATGGACTAACTTGAGATAGACAACGTTTGAGAACCAGCATGTGCTGCTCAGCTGTTTCATCCTATAACGAAACTTTATGAGTATGGATACACAACACTACTAAGGCTCGAATCCTGAATATTAAAGCCTTGCAGAAAGTGTTTGATTCTCAGACCACTGAGTTATCATCCAGTAGTTTCCATCTATAACTTCAACCGATTTGCGGTATCATGATTTAGGTGCGAACCATTCAAATTGACAGTATTTTAATGGTTTTTAGTCTGTAATGTATTTGGGACAACCAGGTGATTAGTGTTGGCGTTAAGGTCATAACTTTTGTGGAGATGTAAAATTCATCGACTATTATGTAAAATTTCATTTGCCGACATGATTGAGAAATACGTTACGGATGTCCACCCACTGCGTAACTTGACTATAGATGGTACTTGACGTAGAATTAGGTTGAAAGAGAGTTATAGGAGGTAAAGATAAAAGATAACATCAGTTCAGATAGTCGTATAATGATAGTCAGGGAAGTGTGAATGGGTTTAAACCGCTTAGTTGAAATCCAATATGTTAATTGTGATCACGAATCGGAAGCCTAAGGTAACGTGACTCAAGATAAATCACAGTAAGGAGAATGGATTTACTGTCTTTCTTCTTAATCTTAAATTTTGTTAGCATTATATCACAGTTTTTACTTCCATATTTTAACCCTTCGTCTCATAATCCATTCTCTATTCTTGATAATTTTCATCACTTTGGGTACTATTTATTTGCATAGTGTATTATTCATTTATTCTCACCGTGCGTATATTAAGTATGAAAACTTAAAACTGTGTTTATTTGTGCATGTCACTGAGTTTTTTTATAATTTACTGACAAACGTATTCTGCTCAGTACAGTAAGACATTTTTCTTAACAATATAATTATTATACACAGATGTTCTTTTCTCTAAAGTCCTCCTTAAAAAATAAGTGAATAACAAATAGAATGGTTCGAATCCTGATTCTAAGTGATCAATCAGGTGGTGTATTTGAACGAATACCAATCCATGTACTAATAGTTTGGATTATTTGTGAAGGTTTAATGCGGTTATTCTAACCTTCATGTCATGGAGAATTTCTATGTCGAATTGTTGACAAATTTGAAAAGTGCAGTAGTTTTTATATATATGATGAAAAT